>CALNXI010001712.1:81126-93248 GCA_942486025.1 Porites evermanni
CCTGAACTTGACTTAACATTTCTCCTCTCTTGCACCTATATAGCAACGCAGTTTAATCACCAAACTGAGACCGTGAGCAGTTAGTTATCGTTGGAATTTTGCAGCAAAACTTTCAGAGCGAATTTATTTTGTTTTCTTGAGTCAGGGAAATATTTTGGAAATTCTCACAGGTAACTTCAGACACTTGTTATTTACAATTGTATTTTATATGCAACACATTTCCTTGGATTGCTTGTCGCCATCTTTGGTTGTAAACACCGGCAAACCGCGGGTTCAAATGTCCGTAATCAGTGGCCATGATTACGCCTGCTGGATTAGGGGTAAGACAAGGATTTTTGGACAATTCAACAAAGTCACTGCCAGGCTGATCAATAAACGGAGCAATTGCGCTTCTAACTGTTGTTGCAAGTGAACTTAATGATGTGTAATAAAACCATTCTGTTCCCCCTCCCATTTGAACTCTAGAGCCTCTTATTGAGTTGTGGGCCGCGGTTTCTGCTGCATCCTTGTTGCAAACATGGTAAGTTTTATAACATGTCAGTTGGTAAGGGTTCCCAGCTTTAAGGTTGCCTAATCGTTGCTGGCAATTGTTTGTAAAACCCACCTTCGCGAACGGTGGCGCTTGGTAGTGCCCATTGTAAGAGCCACTCATTTGTATGATATATATGTAGCCAGGATCGCTTGGTAGCGCCCTGCATCGGGAACCAAGTCCACTAGACCCACTGGCGCCAGCCCCACTTCTACTCCCATGCCCAGTCCCACCCCTGCCCCCACCACCAGTCCCACCCCTGCCTCCACCACCAGTCCCACCCCTGCCCCCACCACCGGTCCCACCCCTGCCCCCACCCCCAGTCCCACCCCTGCCCCCACCACCAGTCCCACCCCTGCCCCCACCACCAGTCCCATGAGTAGCATGACTCCTAGTCCTCGGATCGACCTTGACTCTGGCTTTTCTTCCCGTGCGGTCTTGAAGTGCTATTGTCCTCTTGTAACCCTCGTCTTCGGCAGGTTTAAACCACTCTGAGGAGTTCGCACCTGTTTTATTGTAAAGAAAAAAAAGTGAAAATATTTTGCGCCTGTAAAATCCCAATTCCTAACACATGGGTGATTTTGAATATAAGCTTCCAAATACGTTTACATTGGTATATACTGTCAATAGCCCGGTTAATACGGCTCGATCAGAATTAAACGGTGTTTGAATGACGGAGGAAGTTCCGTGGAAAAGGCTTTTCACACGACATACTTAATCATCCTTAGTACTATAGTGGTACACTGAGTCACATCGAGCCGAAGGTGAGTTCGAATCCTACTTAGTACCCTTCCTATTTTTACGTTGTTCTTTTGTTTTGTTTGCTTACTTGTTTTGTTTGTTTTTTAATATATATGATATCTTCCTTTTCCTATTGGCTTCTTTCCATTTATTTCTACTTCTGACCCTTAAACCTCTGATCCACGAGGCTCTGCGATTCACGTATTTCTAGTTCCGGCCCGCACAGGGCAGCTGCCTATTTTTGTCTTACCCTGCGAGCAGAGGCTACATTTTCACTGTGTGAGCTAGCGTGCGAAAAGTAGCCTCTGCCGACAACCCTTCAAATCCGTCCAGAAATCTGGACGAATAAATTAAAAAAACGGGTTTTCGTGAGTCTTGCGTAGCAGATCAAAGTTGTCGCAATTTTTTTATTCCCGCGGAACTCGCGCCATTTGACGACAAACCTGACGATTAATTTTGCTTGCGAATCGCGTGACGAATTTCGCGTATGCAAGATAGAAAATTGAACGGTTGTCGGCAGAGGCTACTTTTCGCACGCCAGCTCATACAGCGAAAATGTATCCTCTGCTCGCTGGGTATTTTTGTCTCGAAAGCCTCCGGAGAACTCGATTTGTCGGGTAGTTTGGTTCGGTAGTTTGTTTGGTAGTTTTTAAGTTTGTTTCGCTGTTTTACCAGTTCCCAGTCCCCGCCGCGTAGCACCCTATCCAACATGCTTGCAAATTAAAATGGCGGCCAAAAGTTTTTATTCTGGAATGCTGTGAGCGCTAGATAGTGAAAAGCTATGATTCTTTCTGAACACGCTTTAAAAGGAAATGGCGATAAACGTGTTAAAGAGTTTCTTAGCATTCTTGAATATGCGACGTCTTGGTTAGACATTCGTGAATGTTTTAAACGAGGTTGGTAGTCAAGAGTCAAAAGAGGGACAGTTTCAGCAGTTTCATAGTTCCTATACCGCAGCCGGTAAGTTACTCATTTGCTTGTCATGTCAATTGTAAAGTTAAGTATTATTGGAAGGTAGCGAACGTTAAAGTGAGGTTTCCAGGGGGAGACAATTTTCTTTCATTTTCGCAGCTTTGTCGTTCCATGAGCCCCACTAACCAGTTATCAGCTGTGGATCATTGTGGATCACGAACATAATCGATGAAATCTTGTCACGAGGAGACAAATAGATCGTTTTCACTGTCACGCAACAAAAAATAAAAATTGGAAACCGTCCAGTGGAAGAAGCCAGGAAAATGAAATGTTTTAAAAGACTAATTTTTAAACAATTTGTCTAAGTCTCAGGTCTTTGTGGCCCAAAGTTTCTGAGTTATTTGCCGAAACGTTTCACGCACCTTTGTAGAGCTTTGTATGGAGACGCCATATTGGTACACCGTTTTTGTGTCACGCACTGTGAAAACTCGGAAGTTCAAATTGCTGTATCTTCGAAATGAAACATGCTACAGGAATGGAAACTTGTACAAAGATTTACTTTGTGTTTATCTTCAACCTAGTGTACATAAGAATTCGTAAAACCTCGCTATTTTGACTTTACAATTTGATGACGTCACTATGAAAACCATCTATAGCTTCAAAGCGCCCTAAACAATCAACTCAACAGAATTTTTTTTTGCAGGTAACCTTCCTGGTGTAGTCACAGGGGACTCACACAATCTGTTTATGTAGCTGATTCAGTCATTTTTGTTGAAGAACCTTATAGTAAATGTACTGGATTTATCGTTTGACTCACCTATAGCGATCAACCTCGTCCCCAGGGCTTTTCCCTCAAAAAATGGGTGGGGCGGGAAAAGGCCCTGGCATCGGCTGGTCACGTGTCTCCTCGTACACCATAAAATCCTGGGTGTAATAAATTAGAGCCATGTGAAAAGCTAAAATTATGCGTAACCTCACAGAGCGCGATCTTGGTCGACCTTTTATATCTCTTGACGATTAACGAAAAGTTTTACAAGGTTTCCTCTTTGTCACAGATACTGTTTATGGTAATTTTTACCATTCCTTCGATTTCTATGAAGGGGACAGCGAGTAACATTTGTAAAACTTCTGTTTATAGAGCGGTATAAATGACAAATAAACAAGCTATCGAACATGCATAAAGGTTGTACTAGAAAATTCCGCTTTCTCGACTCTTCTGATATTTTATTTCATTTCTTGCGAAGTGGGCCGCCGTACACAGCCTAGTTCTATTCACCCTAACTCTCAGACTTGTTATTAAACCCTATAACTTAAAGACATACGGTTTCAGGGCTTTTTCAGTCATTGCCCCTATACTCTGGAACGATTTGCCTATTGACATTAGATCGAACGATGATGTTTAATAAGTTTAAATCTAAATTGAAGACCTTTCTTTTTAAGCGAGTTTACGAACTATCTTAGGTTTTTTTATTTTGTATTTTTGTGACTATATATATGTAATGGTTTTAGGATTTTTATTTTTTATTCAGACCCTTTACAAGCATTGTAAAGCGCTTAGCACTGAAAAGTATAAGCGCTTTATAAATATTTTATTATTATTATTTATTATTGTTGTGATCCAGAAATTTTGCTAACGTGATAACTTGCGGGGGCACCCAACGAGAATGTTGTTCAAAACCACCTAAACATAACATTGTTGAACGTATTTTAGTATTTAAACGGTAGATATAGGCATATTGTTATCCCCTAAACATTTTTCGTCTGTTCGGATTTCCTAGCTGAAAGTCTAGTGATCCTAAAATTAAAGGGATCAAAACTTACCTTTTCGAAAATTTCAGCCAGAAGAGAGGCTTCCGAAAAATCTAGGTGACCTCTAGTTTAGGGTACAAATCCGTTAAAAATGGGCAATTATACCATTTTTTAGATTTTCGAAAATCCTAGGAGAGGCATGCAAGCAAGAAATTTTACAACAAATGTTCCGAAAATTCTAGATCTCAAATCGTCTTCCGAACAGATATTTTCCGAAAGTTGACGTTGGGTGCCCCTGAACTTGACTTAACATTTCTCCTCTCTTGCACCTATATAGCAACGCAGTTTAATCACCAAACTGAGACCGTGAGCAGTTAGTTATCGTTGGAATTTTGCAGCAAAACTTTCAGAGCGAATTTATTTTGTTTTCTTGAGTCAGGGAAATATTTTGGAAATTCTCACAGGTAACTTCAGACACTTGTTATTTACAATTGTATTTTATATGCAACACATTTCCTTGGATTGCTTGTCGCCATCTTTGGTTGTAAACACCGGCAAACCGCGGGTTCAAATGTCCGTAATCAGTGGCCATGATTACGCCTGCTGGATTAGGGGTAAGACAAGGATTTTTGGACAATTCAACAAAGTCACTGCCAGGCTGATCAATAAACGGAGCAATTGCGCTTCTAACTGTTGTTGCAAGTGAACTTAATGATGTGTAATAAAACCATTCTGTTCCCCCTCCCATTTGAACTCTAGAGCCTCTTATTGAGTTGTGGGCCGCGGTTTCTGCTGCATCCTTGTTGCAAACATGGTAAGTTTTATAACATGTCAGTTGGTAAGGGTTCCCAGCTTTAAGGTTGCCTAATCGTTGCTGGCAATTGTTTGTAAAACCCACCTTCGCGAACGGTGGCGCTTGGTAGTGCCCATTGTAAGAGCCACTCATTTGTATGATATATATGTAGCCAGGATCGCTTGGTAGCGCCCTGCATCGGGAACCAAGTCCACTAGACCCACTGGCGCCAGCCCCACTTCTACTCCCATGCCCAGTCCCACCCCTGCCCCCACCACCAGTCCCACCCCTGCCTCCACCACCAGTCCCACCCCTGCCCCCACCACCGGTCCCACCCCTGCCCCCACCACCAGTCCCACCCCTGCCCCCACCACCAGTCCCATGAGTAGCATGACTCCTAGTCCTCGGATCGACCTTGACTCTGGCTTTTCTTCCCGTGCGGTCTTGAAGTGCTATTGTCCTCTTGTAACCCTCGTCTTCGGCAGGTTTAAACCACTCTGAGGAGTTCGCACCTGTTTTATTGTAAAGAAAAAAAAGTGAAAATATTTTGCGCCTGTAAAATCCCAATTCCTAACACATGGGTGATTTTGAATATAAGCTTCCAAATACGTTTACATTGGTATATACTGTCAATAGCCCGGTTAATACGGCTCGATCAGAATTAAACGGTGTTTGAATGACGGAGGAAGTTCCGTGGAAAAGGCTTTTCACACGACATACTTAATCATCCTTAGTACTATAGTGGTACACTGAGTCACATCGAGCCGAAGGTGAGTTCGAATCCTACTTAGTACCCTTCCTATTTTTACGTTGTTCTTTTGTTTTGTTTGCTTACTTGTTTTGTTTGTTTTTTAATATATATGATATCTTCCTTTTCCTATTGGCTTCTTTCCATTTATTTCTACTTCTGACCCTTAAACCTCTGATCCACGAGGCTCTGCGATTCACGTATTTCTAGTTCCGGCCCGCACAGGGCAGCTGCCTATTTTTGTCTTACCCTGCGAGCAGAGGCTACATTTTCACTGTGTGAGCTAGCGTGCGAAAAGTAGCCTCTGCCGACAACCCTTCAAATCCGTCCAGAAATCTGGACGAATAAATTAAAAAAACGGGTTTTCGTGAGTCTTGCGTAGCAGATCAAAGTTGTCGCAATTTTTTTATTCCCGCGGAACTCGCGCCATTTGACGACAAACCTGACGATTAATTTTGCTTGCGAATCGCGTGACGAATTTCGCGTATGCAAGATAGAAAATTGAACGGTTGTCGGCAGAGGCTACTTTTCGCACGCCAGCTCATACAGCGAAAATGTATCCTCTGCTCGCTGGGTATTTTTGTCTCGAAAGCCTCCGGAGAACTCGATTTGTCGGGTAGTTTGGTTCGGTAGTTTGTTTGGTAGTTTTTAAGTTTGTTTCGCTGTTTTACCAGTTCCCAGTCCCCGCCGCGTAGCACCCTATCCAACATGCTTGCAAATTAAAATGGCGGCCAAAAGTTTTTATTCTGGAATGCTGTGAGCGCTAGATAGTGAAAAGCTATGATTCTTTCTGAACACGCTTTAAAAGGAAATGGCGATAAACGTGTTAAAGAGTTTCTTAGCATTCTTGAATATGCGACGTCTTGGTTAGACATTCGTGAATGTTTTAAACGAGGTTGGTAGTCAAGAGTCAAAAGAGGGACAGTTTCAGCAGTTTCATAGTTCCTATACCGCAGCCGGTAAGTTACTCATTTGCTTGTCATGTCAATTGTAAAGTTAAGTATTATTGGAAGGTAGCGAACGTTAAAGTGAGGTTTCCAGGGGGAGACAATTTTCTTTCATTTTCGCAGCTTTGTCGTTCCATGAGCCCCACTAACCAGTTATCAGCTGTGGATCATTGTGGATCACGAACATAATCGATGAAATCTTGTCACGAGGAGACAAATAGATCGTTTTCACTGTCACGCAACAAAAAATAAAAATTGGAAACCGTCCAGTGGAAGAAGCCAGGAAAATGAAATGTTTTAAAAGACTAATTTTTAAACAATTTGTCTAAGTCTCAGGTCTTTGTGGCCCAAAGTTTCTGAGTTATTTGCCGAAACGTTTCACGCACCTTTGTAGAGCTTTGTATGGAGACGCCATATTGGTACACCGTTTTTGTGTCACGCACTGTGAAAACTCGGAAGTTCAAATTGCTGTATCTTCGAAATGAAACATGCTACAGGAATGGAAACTTGTACAAAGATTTACTTTGTGTTTATCTTCAACCTAGTGTACATAAGAATTCGTAAAACCTCGCTATTTTGACTTTACAATTTGATGACGTCACTATGAAAACCATCTATAGCTTCAAAGCGCCCTAAACAATCAACTCAACAGAATTTTTTTTTGCAGGTAACCTTCCTGGTGTAGTCACAGGGGACTCACACAATCTGTTTATGTAGCTGATTCAGTCATTTTTGTTGAAGAACCTTATAGTAAATGTACTGGATTTATCGTTTGACTCACCTATAGCGATCAACCTCGTCCCCAGGGCTTTTCCCTCAAAAAATGGGTGGGGCGGGAAAAGGCCCTGGCATCGGCTGGTCACGTGTCTCCTCGTACACCATAAAATCCTGGGTGTAATAAATTAGAGCCATGTGAAAAGCTAAAATTATGCGTAACCTCACAGAGCGCGATCTTGGTCGACCTTTTATATCTCTTGACGATTAACGAAAAGTTTTACAAGGTTTCCTCTTTGTCACAGATACTGTTTATGGTAATTTTTACCATTCCTTCGATTTCTATGAAGGGGACAGCGAGTAACATTTGTAAAACTTCTGTTTATAGAGCGGTATAAATGACAAATAAACAAGCTATCGAACATGCATAAAGGTTGTACTAGAAAATTCCGCTTTCTCGACTCTTCTGATATTTTATTTCATTTCTTGCGAAGTGGGCCGCCGTACACAGCCTAGTTCTATTCACCCTAACTCTCAGCCATATCATAGCGACACGCGTTGGTTTAGACTTATCCTGTATGACCAGTATTTTTGAAGAAATTCATTGACCTTTGCGATCAAACGACTGGCAACAAAGAAAGATCTGGGTCCATTTAAAATCGACAGAGCTGTAGTTGATTCCAATCGATCAGTCAATCTTCTCTTTAATATAAGGAAAATCCTTTGTACTTATCCTCGGAAGAGAAAAGACATAAGAGGTCTTCAAACTGTTTCAGATCGGCGGCCTGTCATCGTTCTTGGTTGGAGGCTGACTTGCATTCGGCGCGGAGATTTGTTTGTTTCATGGTCGGGTTGTAGAGACGATCAGACTCCATAAAGCATTTTGATGAACAATTCTATTTCAATTAAGTCCAATTTATTTGAATTCACCGCAGATCCTGGAGGCAAAGGCCTACATTTTTGCTTGACATTGGACAAAATCACTTTCCGCTTGATCGTAGAGTAATTCCACAGTCACGATGAAGTTTAGTTGAAGTACTAGTCGATAACAGCTTATCGTGAACGCTAAAGCATTTTATATATTTGGTACGTGACAACGTAGAGCCGGTACACCCTTTCATAAACTTCTAGCATTTGAATAATGCGCAATTATTAAAATTGATCTTAAGCTTTTGAATCACACACACGCAAATATATTGACATAGTTCGCGATGTTATTATTTTCCATTGTTACCCCCTTCTGTCAGCGCAAAACCAGCGGGTTGCATATAAATTAGCTTCTCAGGAATATTTAGCTTGTACACGTGACCAGCCGATGCCAGGGCCTTTTCCCGCCCCACCCATTTTTTGAAGGAAAAGCCCTGGGGACGAGGTTGCTATAGCAATATGTCGGTAACTATGTATATATAAAACAATGATAAATAAACGTTGAATTACCTAGGACAAGTGTCCTTCTTTTATAAGGCACAGTCAACGGCGAACTCAAACTCCTTCAAAAATCGCTCAAAAAACCGCTTTTGAGGCAAAAGGACGACTACATGCCACAGGTAAGGTAATTCAACGTTTATTTATCATTGATTTCTATACATAGTTAGCGATATATCAGTATATGTGAGGCAAACGGTAAATCCAGTACGTTACATTATAAAAGCCAGACTTGATAATTGACTGTTTGACTATTTTCTAAACAACGAACCCACGAGTTGACGATAGTCTTCCTTTGATTTGAACCACCTGGCGGTGGGAAATGGTAATTGGCTCGACATGGAAGTTCAAAAATTTGAAAGAAACCAGTTATTGCATCAAAGAACCTGGGACGAACGTTTTCAATATAGTCTGAATGTCTCCTAACAAACGCTGTCGTAAACGGACAGCTCTGGAGGCTTGCATTCAAGGCAGGCACTCAGGCGTGTGAGGAGAGGAAAGAGGAGCATGCGCAGTGGGATGAGAGGAGAGAGCGCAGACGGCTGAGGGTTGCGGAGGGAAGCATCAGTAACTACAGAGCTAAGCACGGAATTGATTGATTGGTAAGCGCTCAATCATGACGACCTTACAAAAAACTAGTGGACTGTAATGGGTCTTTCCAAAGACATGTCTTCCTAAACTAAATGTGATGTTACCTGCGATAGGCTGGCTTGGAAAAAACAAGACCTATTTTCTTACCTTTTATGTCCTTTCTGCTGGCAGAAAACTTTTCATCCTTGGCTACCGTCTCAAGCGACACCAAACACGCCCAAGACATCATGGATAACATCAAGAAAATAGAGCGACAGAGCATCGACGATTTCGTCTTCCTCATCTTTATCGCTGTATCTTTATCTACCAACAAAAAAACGAGTGTTACGTATTTATAACAACCTGTTCCGCAACAGTTTTCGGGAGAATGTGCCGATGTACAAAAGTGTTCGAATCAAATCTTTCTAGTTTAATTTGCTTTGAAGTTTGACAAATGTTTGCTCTTCAGAAAATCGATTCATTAAGCCACGATAGTTTTCTGTTGCTTGCAATGGCCAAATTTAACTTAACATCCACTTTATCGAAAATTATCGATGAAATTGGCCGTTTTTATACTAGAGGACGTACTATCGATCCGTCCAGTCACTGACTCGTGTTATGCGTCAAGTGTAAAGACGGAATTAAAAGAGTACAGGCAAGACGAACTACCAGAGGCGAACAATACAAGGAGGGTCTGAATGAGGTTTAGCCGGTTATTTACCATAAGTTGAATAGTTCTTAACTGTTAATTTGGCCAATTTTTTTAATGTTGACTGTTTCCGAAGGAAATACTGTTAAGCGCATGGAGGATATTTTCTGAAAAACTGACAAAAATCTTATCTACGCATTCATGCACCGTCAAAAATATATTCTTCACAACGAAAATAAAGGGGAAAATTTTTGGATTTCTCCTCAACTTGCAGACTCCGGACATTTTCGGTAGCCTTCAGAAAACGTTCGAAATAATCTGGAATTGTCGGGAAAAAACTAAAGCCGGAAAGTCTTGATAGAATAAACAAAATAATATTGGCCTTTTGGAACCGTTTTTTTTTCTTTCTGGGAAAAGGATACTGTGGCATGTTATAGCGATTTTTTTTCACTGTCAGTCTCGAAGTGCCTAAAATAACTGTTACATGTTACAGGGCCTGTGTGATATAGCGAAAATGTTTTCACCATTATTTTGCTTTTTGCAAGTGAAGGCGGATAGGTGTGGATTTATGCCTGCAGCTTAGACATTTTCGAGTTAAAAGCGCTACGTTTCGTCTCTGCTTCTTCTTTTCTTCTTTATCTTACTTGTAGACATGGAACCTATTCGTTTTATTCGATGAAGACAAAATGATGATTTCACGTTGGAAGGCTTAACTGACAAATTAAGAGCCGGCTTAATTTCTATCCTGCAATAGTTTTAATAGTTTACTCTAAATCCACTTTCATTTTACTAACAAATAAAACACGGATTGTGACAAGGGCATTGTTTATGAAGATTCGGACTATAATTTCTTTGCGTAGCAAGGTCTGAATTTGAAATCGTCAATGTCTAGCTAACTGGAGAACTTTTCAAGGGAAATAAAAAAAGATGTTTACCTCAAAAAATTACCGGGGAAGCTCACCAACTGTTATGCGTTTTTTTCGTCTTAACTTCGTAGCGGTCGGATGTTTCAACAGAAGAGGCTGAAACTTTTCTGAGGTATGTGCCCTTCTTGTCATAATAATAATATAATACAATCAAGAGAGAATGAGCTCATTTTAATTTTGAATTCTCTCTTGCGATGAGGTCTGTGGCCTTCTTGACATTGGGTAAGTGGGTAGTGACGTTTCTCAAGGAAAAGACTTGACTCAGTGCCATATATGGGTTATAATCAAGAGAGAATGAGCTCATTTTAGTTTTTCATTCTCTCTCGCTAATAATGCAGGTGTGATCTGATACAAACAGATTAATCTGGCCCAAGAACTGAAATTTAAAGGGGTTATTTATTAAGAATCGGGTTTGTTTATCATAGAGTATATTATTTATCAGAAATCGGCAGCAACCCGGGCAAAAGTAGGCCCTGGGGGTGGCCACCCCATTCGGAATATGGCCTTTTGATGTTCTATTGATCAACTCAATCATACTTTAGAGGGGATATAACAGGGACAACCTAAACATTCAACCTAGCTACGGCAGCGAAACAGGCTGAGATGTAAGACACACTTTCAAACGCTTTTTATAAAACGAACCGTCAGAGGAATCAAGCATTTAAGCTAATCGAGTGCATGGTGTGTTAGCATTACGAATTATTATGCAACCCATCTTGATGACTATTACTTGTGCCTCTTAATTTTTTAAGAATCTTTACAGGGGAACTTGAGTCTTCATTTCTGAAGTTACAACAGGGGCACCCAACGACGGTTTACGCCTGAATACATTTAAAAATCATTTTAGGCAATCCAGAGTCAGGTACTTTTAGATCTCTATAAATGCATTCTACTGGCTATAAAGCGATTTAAATTTTGTAAATTTTCGGTCGTCCTAGGAGAACTTGTGTCTTTTCGAACTTCAAGGCTTCAGTATTTAATTTTCCCGAAAATTATAGATGCAAATTGACTTATTACGAAAGTGAGAATTTTTAATTTCTGATTCCTCTCTGTATCACATTCTCGAATCCGAAAATTTTAGGTTTCCTTTTTTTCCTGTGATAAAAAGCCAGACCTGAGGAGTGAAACGTGAAAAATTGAACTTCAAAAAATCGTAGTGAATTTATTAGATAAGCATCGAAAATTGTACATGAATGGAACGGTCATCTAGAAATTTTTAGCCGTACTCAAGTAATAGAAAGAGCGGCGCCCAACGACTGCTTTAATTCTTTCTGTAAATTATCTGTTCGGAGAAGCAAATATTGCGTAGAATTTTCTCTGACAGAAAGACAGAATAGCAATTAAGTCTTGTTTTGGCAAGACTGAAAAGATTCTCTCGGTATTGGTCAGTTAGTATTTTACCGAGTTATTGCTAATTGG
>CALNXI010001713.1:23333-43161 GCA_942486025.1 Porites evermanni
CCCCCCCCCCGGGGATTAAGGCCACCTCACGATGTAGGATATGCTACCCCCACCTCCCGTTAACACCTCCCGTAGATGATAAGCCAAAATATAGACCACGTGACCAAAACTGTGGGGACAAGAATGAAATATACCAGGAAAGCATTGGGTATCAGAGGTATTTATTTCCTCGCGTGCGTTTATCGGAACGGTTCATTCATTTTTGTCAAGTATACCTGAATTACTATTTTTTTCTCTGCAGCTATATTTACGGCAAGGACATTCCAGCCACTCCCCTTTCACTGTTTCTGTTTAACGTTGGTAAGTGGCAAGACACGGTTTGGCAGGAAAGAAAAAGATTTTTGTCTCCTTACATCCCTTTCGAGGAGAAGTTTATTGGTGAAGTGTTTGGAATGGGCGAAGTTGAAGTACGTTACACAGGTAGCTTTCGGGCTGGACTGCAATCCTTGGGGATGTCCGGATCCGACAATGACATGATGTACATCTACAAATCCATAAGGGTAAACACCACTCAGAAAGCAAGTACTACAGACCATTTAACCATTAAAAGTTCTGATCAGCCAGGTCATGTATATCTGAGGGTTAACGTCCCCAAGTCAGTTTTTATACAGTCATATCACAGGATTGTTTTAAACGTGCAAGCGGACAACTTTGGTTTCCCATCTCCAGGAGAGGTTGACAAAATCTTAGATGAATCGGGGTTGCAAAATCTACAAGAGGGGTCGTGTGAATTTTTTCTCTCATCCGAAGTCTTTACCGAGCTTCATTCTCGTTTCAACTATTTTCGGTTCGGCGGTTGGGTGACCTTTCAACAGTCTGGTCCAGCTTCAACTGTACGCTGGAACATTTCCACATTGCCTAATTACGTGAACCTTGGGCCCCTGGATAATGTGTTCGCTCTTCACTGTCCCTCTTGGCCAGAAGAGGCATCTAGTTGGCTTAAAAGGGAAAGAAAGTTTGGCTTCCCTAGGGACGATGTTGTCAAAAAGATGTTAGACTACGGAGTCGACCTTGTCCCCAAGCCCAGAAAAATGGAGCACCCATCCTCATACCAGAGAAGAAAAACGTTTATGTGGAGGCTTTCGTTTTCCGTCCCTGAGCTGTTGCTTGTCAATTCCTGGAATGAAGCCCAAAGGATCTGCTACAGGTACGCTAAAACGCTGATGAAGACAAATCTTAAACACCTGGACATTCCAAGTTATTGTGGCTTAAACGTAATGTTTTGGCTGATCGAACAGACGAACCCAGCCCACTGGGTTGGTCATCATCTTGTCCTTTCGTTGCAGATGTTTTTTAAAAATTTGGAGCGATGTTGTCTGGACGGTTTTTGTTCTCATTATTTCATACCTGAGAACAACCTATTCATAGATATTTCTCAGGATAAACTGCTCAAGGGATCACAGACCTGTAGGGACATCAGTCAGAACTTGTACGTTCATCTCTGGCTAGATGAAGGAATTTGGTGCTATTTGAGTGGACTTCGCCAAATCACTTGGCATTCATTTAATTCCTCATCAACATTGTGCAAAATGTGTGATGAGAACATATTGGCGGAGTTTTTGGAGAGGTGGTCGCGGGCCTTATCAGACTTGCAACGGTCTTGCGAGAGAAGTTTTCGGATTTATTACTGCTTAAAAGTGTATAGAGAATTGGCTCGTGCCTGGTGTGCGTCAGAGCAATACCCTCAGCGAAGGGAATTCATCCTCAAGGCTGTGAGAACATTTCTGCACGACTCTCGCAAAAGACAACAAACGGCAGAGGAGCAGTTCATTGCTGACAGTGTTTGCTTTGCAAACCTGAGGTGCTTGAGGGCCTATTTCCATGAGGTTACATCCGTCTCAGAATGGCGCTTTTTCTACCGAAAGGAGTTAATCCAACTGCAGCAAGATCTATTTCATCGAAAGGACTTTCAGGGCTCTGTCAATGTAGCTCTTCATTTTTACTTGCATGGAAACTTTGAAGCTGCAGTAAGAGTTTTAAAAAGTGACCCTTTGACGGATGAAACTGACAATAGTGCGCAAAGTATTCCAGTATTTTCTCCTTTCGATAAAAGTTCTGCTGACCCATTCATCAGAGAATTTCCCTTCAAAGGACACGCATTTTACTGTCCAGAGATCGTCGTTCGTTGGTACCTGTTGTGGAAATGCTACCTTCTGATGGACACAAACGACACGGAACGAGCTGCCTTGGCTCAAAGGAAGCTCAGAGAGCTGGATCTCTGCAATTTATATCAAGAAAACCTCAGAATAATGAAACCATTATTTGAACCGTTTGGGAGATATTTGAAAGACCTTGCTATCCGACATATGGACAGGTCATGATTACGACTTAATGCACTACCTTGTCAAAACGTGGCCTGAGGAGACGTTGGAGAGAGTAAAAACGGTGACCTACGTTGTTCACGTGAACGCTCATGATGAACAACTGTAACAAACACGAGTTATGGTTTTAAGCCCCGTGCAAACGGACGCAACATTCAGTTCCTAACAATGCTGGGAGTTGTTGGTCGACAATGTTGCGTCCTTTTGCACTGGGCTTTAAAGTATACTGGACTTTGTAACTGTATAGTACTTCTCGCTGAGCAAAGCTGTAAATAAATGAAAATCAGCTTTCAAAACAATTATACTGATATTAATTCAAAGATGAAATGTCTTGTTGAAATGTTAACAATATGGCCAAGGAAGTCACAAAACAAATTTTGCGTCATAGAAAGTTCAGTAAGAAAGATCCAGATGTAAGCACAGCGCACTAAGTTCGAATAGAAATTTACGGTATACCTCTCGAAAACATTGCAAGATTAGTCGATGACTACTCGATCCGTAAACGCTAATTCTGGTTTTAGTGAACAATACTTTAAAATCCAACCGCGCTAAGCAGGTATCACCGGTTGCAGCGGCCTTCCAGCAGGTGACCCACGGGAATACACGGTGTGCAAATCACGGTCCGACCCTGCGCAGTAAGAACATTTATTTACTGATCTTTTGTTCAAAAGAATACAAAACATATCTATACACGTGTGGCGAGGAAACGCAAGGGTTTAGAAAGTATTATGTGTTCAATTTGCAAATGAAGAGACGGTGAGTGGTGAGTCATGATCTCTACTATGATTTTTCCCAACCCCTTCGCTTCTTGTGCCGCATGTAGCCTGTGAATTCCAGATGAACTATTTGTCCTGTTTGGAAAACAAAAATGTGGCAAAAAGGGTCGAGCACGAATCTGATCATTGTTAAAAAACCAAAAGACCTATCATGCTCTGAATTTTACTGTGAAAAATATTAAGAAAAATAAACTTAACAGCATCATATTTTTTCTAACTTCTAAAACCAAATTACTTTGACAAATCACAACAAGTCTTGAATTCAATGTCGCAATTACCGGAGAATTAAGCAAACTAAGTATAAATGTAGCCCCCGGAGACTAGCCTCGTAAAAAGCGTACGAGTGGATGCAAGTGAGGATCTACATCTACAACTTATCCTTACTGAGTAGGTAAGGATACTAATACTCTGCTGGGAGTTGTTGCGTCCGTTTGCACGTAGCTAAACGTTTGACCGGTTTCAAACCTTGCGCAACAACTCTCAGGAAATTCTCAGGAATTTTGATTCTATTCGTAGTTTCATGTCGTCGCGTGACCTTCTATCCTGTGAAATGATCAACTGGTAATGACTTAGAAAAGCATGAAGAGCACATTTTGTCCATGGGAACATTCTCAGTAAGGAATCTACGAGCGGACACACAAAACGTTGCCATGAGGAACAAACGGGCCTTTCCCAGGCTGATGCGGTTTTTGTTATTCTATCTCGCCACCTGTGTGGCTGTGTACCTTTTCTTTCGCTATTACTTGACGAATGACCATGATTATGGAACTCCAATGCCCGCAGCTTTTATTCACGAGAACGTTTTAAGGCCACTGAAGAGCTTCCCTTCTGTTAAACTTACGGTGTCGCCAAATGAATTATTTGAAAAATTATACTACCATAAAATCAGGACAACACCAGGAACGTTCCATGAGCCAAGCTGGCACGAGACAAAGAATGATTTTGTAACAAAACTGGGTGATTCTTCAGAGAAAGGCGATGAATTTATTCCCAACTCATTAATAGGTTTACAAGAGAAAAAATTTGACGGTAGCCAAGATGACATTTTGGTGGAGGAAACTTCAACAAAAGGGAAAACATATAGTTCTTTAATAGCCCCGAACCAAGTGAATAATAGCATGAACTTAAGTTTACTTCATAGTATTTCAGATCTTCAAAGAACTTCTATTTCGTCGTCGACCATTTTGCATCGATATCAAGACTTCCGTAGCGAGTGGTTTCGCCAACGTCGCGCACGCGTAGATTGGCGGAGTATGATTCGACCGTGTATTGATAACTTGCCTTGGGGACTGGTGAAAAATCAGTGGGGGAAGACCAACAGAAGTAGTGCCGCTGCAAGCGAGATTGTCTATCAAGGAATTAAGCCAGCAGGGGAGTTTAGTAAAATTTTCATTCAATCTAAGACAGTTAATAATCAAACAAAGCTGATTGGCGGCGACACGTGGAGGGTGTATTTACGAGGTCCTTCAAGTGTCGCAGCCACTGTATTTGATCATCAAAACGGGACGTATGAAGCTCTGTTTCTCCTCACGGAGCCTGGTATCTACCAGGTGCTGATCTTTCTTGATTATAGCCTTTGTGATGGATTTAAGGATCCACCTCCGGATTGGTTCATCCAAGGCAATGCGCAAGGGAAGTATCAAAGAGATGGCCTCCTAGGTACACTTGATGACTATTTGAATGAGCCCTTTAGAAATGGAAACCGTTTAACCATTACAATACCCAAGGCGCAGTTGAACACGACGTTTATAGGTAGGTAATCAAAGGATGGAATAACGAGAGTTTTCAAGCAGAACTTTCCCAGACACTAAAAATATCATAACTAGCCCATATTGAGCAAAATCAATGAGAAATGCATCTATTTCTTGTCTCAAAAAGTACTGAGAAATAAATGTTCATATGCGTCGCTGGATATCTAAAAATCCTTACCAAAAATCAGTGTACTCATTTGACGGAAGTAAGGCCAAATTGAGAGCTTTTTGGCTGCGATAAGCCAGAAAATGACACCACATTAAAATTATAAAATTTTCCATATTTCGGATTGCTAGTTGAGGAAGACCCATTTTACATATCAAAGTGAAAAAGAAGCATATATTAAAGGACAGTAGCATGACACCGATACTGATTTTCACAAACAAAAATTCGGTTTTATCAACAGAGTTGTTGAGTCAATTTACATTGTAAAAAGATTCAAAAGAAGTCGTTTCAAAGCACTAGCCACATTTTTTAAAAACTGTATCTCAAACGGTATGTTTTATATCCTGCTGTTTGTTTTTCGTATTATTACCATTTCGTTTTCAAACTTTACTTTGCCAGAATCACTTCACGAGGATTTAGGTTCCTGTTCCAATACCTGCAATCACCTATGGGATGGATTTGGACAATGGCAAAGCAACCAATGGAAGCCTTACCTTCAAGGTCAGTCAACATATTATGTCTTCCATACCCAGTTTAGAGGCGAAAAATACGGCAGGTTTCAGTGCGTCGAATTTACGATTTAGCGGACGGGCCTCGGCAGCTTCGTCAAACGGGTCTTTACTATTCCGGTGCCATCGGTTCGCCTCGACGCCGACAAGTATCTGAATAACAAGATACTGTGGTCAGTTAAGTAAGAGTGACAACCTGAACTCTTAGTTCGTGTTGTCTCGTTTGTCGCGATCAACAGCGGTATATATATCCACTTTCGTCTTACTTTTTATGTTTGCTTCTGACCCTAGACTTGTTTTCAGTGGAGGCTAGGTATTTCAGATCATGTTGTTTCTTCGGGCATCAAACCCTTTTCCATGGATATCGGGGACATGCGATGAGGGCGTGCGTCTCCCATCGATCAGGGCTTACAACTACTCACATGCAGTCTTGTTCTGTAGATGTATGACCTTCAAACACAAGAGCGGTGAAGGGCCTGCATAAGTTATATGCTAATGGGGTAGGGAAAGTGAGCCGTTAGCTTCCTGGCCTTTTATCTCCTTCATCATCCTGTATCAACTTACATGGGACGTGAAGAAACCACTGTGTTTCTTAAATAGAGCGGGGGGTTAAACCCTGGTTGTTTGATCAATCTTTCGGGCCCTTTCCCGATTTTTTTCTGATGGGAGGGGTCTGCAGTACACGGGCTAGGTTTGTGAGGGGCAAATTTTACTCAAAAACCTTTAGTACTACGCCAGACCGATTGTTATCACCGCCCGTTTGGCATCTCTGAAATAAAACAACAACAACAAAAACAATATATGTGGGTGCCCTGTTAAACGAATTTCTTTCTCTGCATGCATTACAACAGAGTCCTACGACTGGGCGTTACCGCTACTATACAAGCAGAACGGAACATTTTGGGTCTACGGCGACTCGTTGGCCCTTCGTCTGGTGAGTTCAGTTCAGACTCGGATGTTATGCACAAAGCTCTACACGGGGTGTATATCAAGCTACAACTGGATTTATCCCATTGTAAATGAGGCAGTGGATAAGGAACTGAACGACGATCTTGACTTCAACCCTGAAAGAGTTATCGAGACAATCCTTGCCGTTCTTCGTCACCCTCTGATGCAGCAGCGAGAAAGCAGTGTTCTTCTACTGAACCTTGGAATTCATTATCCTATTGGGGTGAACTTTACAACTTACCAGAAGCTAATTGGCGACTTGATAAACAAACTAAAGGAGACAAGAGTTGATTCGCAAGGAAACGTAGTTCCTAAGTACAAGGCCAAAATTATCTGGAAGACATCGTCTGCTATACACAAAGAAAAGGCTCAAGAACTCAACATAACCCACTGGCGATTCTTCACCACTCAGGTACATGAAGCAGGCGTTATTTTTGGCGCATTTCAGGCGAGAGGGACGCCGTGGCTAGGTGTGGTGCGCCAGACACGCGTTTTCATTTTCGCCCCATTCTTCGTTGCGCCTGTCTGGTACTTCACGCCTGCCCACGCGGATCTCGCGCTTGCCCTCATTCGCCTAAAAAACGCGAAAAAATAACACCTCTTCATCAGGAGGCAAACACAACCCTAACACTCCCACTTTGCTCCACCCCAACCTCGTCCCAAGGGCTTTTCCCTTAAAAAATGGAAAAGCCCTGGGGACGAGGTTGGCTCCACCCCAGAATATGTCTTTATCTAGACTACCCATTAGTCTAGTTTGCGGAAGGAAGTAAATCCTGTTTACACTTTAAGTCACAACCAGTTGAAATTGGTTGTGAACACCGTATGCGGGCGCTGTCAGGATCCCGGTGCTGTCCCAATCATCTCAACGCGACCGACTGAGAAATTAAATTGGTACAGATGTGACCGCTCTGTTACTCGGTTTTTTTGTAAACTGTCGATAATTGATGAACAATTAATATGTATTAAACAGGAAACTGGAACGGGAAAATGCAAAAGAGACTATCGAAAGAGTACTGAAACTGGCATAGAAGAAAAAAACCTTTGAGCAGTTATTCAACACTGTTACTTTAGCTGGTACCAAGAGACATAATGAGATATTATGGCTCTTGCTGGTACACATAAAAAGGACCAGAAAAAAGGGTTCGTAACCGTGCTTTTTATTGATTTTAAAATATTTTGTTTTCATCAGCGAGTTGCAGTGTTCAGTAGCTATGCGATGTCAGCCATGTGTGAAGCCGGTTTTGACGTCATAGACATATATCCCATGACTGACTCATACCCAGGTGGCACGCTGGATGTGGTTCATTACCCAAATCACGTGTTCAGCTCCATGGTAACAATGCTGGAGAAATACAAAGTGAACAACTACAGACAATTGAGCGGAAATGAGACACTCAATAGAATAAAACGTTGCATCGGTTGATTAGTACGAAGTGGATAACTAGGACAACGACGAGACCGTGAACAGGAATATAGAGAAAACATCAGAAAAACAGGAGGACAATGGAACGATTAAATTACCGAAATATGGAAAGTTTGATCTTGATTTCGACAAGCTCAGTTACAAAAAAAGGGGAACTGTAAACAGTCTCTTCTGGGATAGCCCCTAACCCCGTGTTAGGACTTTCTTCTGAGGGCAAAATGATGGCTGAGGGAGGGGTTGGTGGGCAGTTTTTTTGTAATATCAAGGTGACGCGTAAAGGTGGCCAAAAGTGTTAGAGCCAATTAAAAAGGTGTACCAACCCACTACAACTATCACCACCATCAACAACTGTACTGTGAAACCTCAGGGAGGCTTCCATATCTTAATTCTTATTGTGACACTGTCTTAACAATACCACCCTGTCAAATAAAATAGCTACATTTTTAGTTGAGTTTGCTTTATTATTGAGATGCAAGCGTTTCTTTTTCTTTTTTTCGTGTGTGCACGTCAAAAGGGGATTCATGGTCCCAGGCGTTCCTAGCGGAGACCGTGGAAACTGGGGATAAGGCTTACACCTAGAGTTGGTTTCTGCCTTTCTTTACTCCTTTAATTTGACTCTCTATAAGACGGACATCTCCTTAAGACGGACACTTGGTGTCAGCCTTAAAGGTGTCCATCTTTGAGAAAGTTGACTGTATATCCATTAGACTAAAATGAACATTAGCCAATGATTTTATCAAATTGTTCAGAGAACCGGTTACACTGCTTCACTGACCAAAAGTCTTCCAGGTTTTCGTAAACTTTGTATGGGGTAGATGCATTGTTTGCCAGGGCACACAGGTCACAGGTCCAGTGGCCCAGGCAAGTCATATCACCCTTCTGCAAACAGTCATTCCGTTTATACTTTGTTCTCCAGCTTAAGTACTCATTGTAGGCAGTGTTATTCTTGTCCAGGTATAGCAAGTAATCAGCAAGTTCCTTGACGGATGAAAAATCCCTCACATCAATATAAGACCCTGGAATAGCTATTTTCCCGTAGTCCGCACCACCCATTACAATAGGAACAATACCATTGTCTAAGGGAGAAAGCCAATACTTCTCTGTCACGTAATCAAGGCATTCAGTGTTTTCAAAAGCAAGCTGGAATTTGTACGTCTTAAGAAGTTTGATGCAATTTTCGTCGTCATGATGGCAACTTTGACCGCTGCAACCACCGAAAATATCCACCTTTAAAAATTGTTTCAGTTTCTCAACATACGAGAAACGTTTGCCACGGCAGTTACTGACTGTCCACACAACTAATTTGTCCTTCCCAAAGGAATAGTCTTGAATGGAAGCGTTTTCACCAACAGACTCAAGTTGGGTGAAGAAACCGTACGGCACAAAAACATCAGAATCAGTTCGATAGGTCAACGTCCAGTTGAATAACCCTTTCAGCTGACTGGTTTCAATGCTATTCAACGGGCTTTCAAGAGCAAAAAAGCCCCAAGTTTGATTCGAAGGTCTGCGGTTATGCAGTTCGCGAAGAGTGGTCTCATCCGTAAGGTCGCTTTTGTAACCGTGAAATATCACAACGTCGCTGGTTTTGAAATCTTCCTTATTGTAACTCAAAATACAGTTTCGAACACGGCAGGGCTTCCCGTTAGACAAAGTGAATTTTTGTGAATCTTCCAAGCCTTTCCAAGGAATTGAACTGAAAAACGCAGTGTAAATCAACACCGTTCGAGGACGAAGATCAGATTTTTCCTTCTATGGGCATTAGCCGGCATTGGAACACCACGAAGGTAGAACAAAAAGAAACACAGGCAAATTAATAAAATAGGTCAAAAAAGGCATGGCCCAAAACAATAGTACATAAATTAAACTAAAGAAACCATAACAATAAAATGCGTTCGGTTACCTGTAGAGAGTTCTCAGAAGAGACTGAAATATTCAAAGAGAATAATCTTGTCTGATTTTTTTCAGCTGCCTTTTTAGGGTGGTAAGTAAAGTTTGTATGATTAAAAACAATAATAAAGACGAGAATTATCGTTGAAACCAGAACGAACACCACAAGAAACATTACAGACGCTTTCTTCAACATCTTAACACATGCAACAGCCACGTAACAGTGAAACTGGGTCTAAATAAATAATTTGAACAAGAAACTGTCACGCTTACATGTGGTGGGCACCTGAAAAACGATAATGGACTGCATGGATTTTGAACTGCATGTACACGGTGGAGTGGGCTAACAAAAAGTATATAAGAAAAACGAAAAAAAACAAAAGTAATTTCAATGTAACAAACTTCTGTATAACGAAAAAACAAAAATAATTTCGATATAACGAACTTCTGTAACGAATTCCTCGTTTGTTACATTTGTGACGAGTTATTTCATTTGCTTGTTGCTCCAGCACTACCCTCTTCTGTTCATCATTTTCTTCAAATTGCACTAAATTCAAACTGTCCAAACATAGAGTACATAAGAGGACGATTAGGGAAGGGGGCAAACAACAATCTACTAGTTTTAATTTTAAGGAAACGTTTTATTTTCTGTCTTAATTCAATAGGCCATTTCCGAGTTCCCTCGGGCCTCTGTTTCAAAACGAGGGTAGATGCTCAGCCTTTGATGTGGAAATCATTTTCCATTCTCATGCAAATAAAACTCATTTTCACAGGAAAGGTTGTGCACCTAGCCTCATTTTAAAAGTGAGAGTTTTTGGAACTCGGAAGTGACCTATTTTAGAGAATTTTTCTACACAGACTGTGTAGAGAGGGGAAGTCGTTACGTCCGTGTCGTTGTCATGGTAGCAAAATTTTTTGGGATGACAACCATAACCGACAATTCACTAAAAAGTAAAGTCGCACTGTTTCAAACTTCTTCGATCCTATTCAATTTCATTTAATTTGTCAAATGTTGGCGAAATTTTCTGGATTGAATTCGAAAGAACCGTATCTGAGTTTAGAAAAAGAAAGAAGAAACTTTTTGGCCTTCGTTCACCTACTCGGTAAAGCGGACGCGTGAAAATAGGAAGTTTCATGTCGTAGTGAAGCAAGGATGGCTAAAAAATGTGCAAAAAAGCGTGGTGCACGTGCAAAGTTGTCTTTTTACTAATATATACTTACTGCTTTTTTTGCCGTTCTCCGTCGCTCCCTTTTGTTGTGATCCAAAAGTTTTCCTACCATGGTAACATGACGTCACACTTCTTCTCTCTGATGTACTTGGGACATTGGGACGTAGTTCTTTCCACGTGACTGAAAGGTAAGAATTTGTCCAAATTGGACAGTGAACGATTTCCAAGGAAAAAGCTATGTTAATTGCTCTGTGAACAAGGTTATGTTTATTACAGGGAAATTATTTTTAATTAAACCGAGCAAAGGAGCTGTTTAATGAGCGTTTGCATTGTATAGCTCTCCGGATATTAAATAGGGGAAATTTATCTGACGATTCTCACATTATATTGTTATATACGACAAAAGGAATTACTTGCCTCACGCGGTCTCCTTAATTTCTAATTGTATTTGGTCTTTGACTTTTATCTTGGACTAAGTGTTGAGCGTAATTGCCAGTTAATTGCAAATGAATAAGGAACACTGAGAAAGTTAATTACCACAGTAGTTGCGGGCTCACCGCTGCAAATTGCGGTGATAGAAAAGTGCTTTAGAAGCGTTTTAATCTTTTTCCGGTAACGTGTTAAAAAACTGTCAAGGACCCGCCGTTGTTGCCCCATTCTGAACTCAAGTTTATATATTCGCCTGGCTCCACGTGGATTAGTCAGGGCAGTGAATACAAATTGCTGTCGTCGAAGAAATGATGATTATCAAGATCTTCGTGTATTTTTTTCTACTTCTCATTGGTATTTTCCAACCACCAGGTAAATGTACTAGTATTATCTTCTGCACGATAATTGTTTTTTCTAGTAAAGGGTATCCGCGGGTTAGCCAGGATCATATACTTAACTGGAAGAAGCTAAAAGTACGTTGAATGCCTGTCACGTTTTCATAAAGATATTCCATGAATAAACAGATTAACTGCCTCTGGACTTCTGTTATGTTTCAGCTACAATCACCACATCGCTTCAAGTAAACATAGCTTGTAACGGAAAATTGTCGTTTTACGACAGTGAACGAAAAGAGCTACTCGACTCACGAAATCCGGAAAATAAGTATGTAAGGTACACGCTTAATCCAGGAACTAAAGTTTTGGCCTTTAAATGTCGTAGTTACAACAAAACTAAACCACTGATGATGGGCAGCGTAAGCAATGGATTGGTTACAGACACTAGATGGAAATGCATCAGCCTTAACGAAGACGAAACTCGAAATTTTGGTCTCAAATCTTGGACCAAAAAGGACGACGTCGACGACAGCCATTGGCCCCAGGCCGTTGGATACTTCTCAAACCGAGACAGCCCTTGGGAAAAGGTTCCAGATATAAGCGAAGATGCTTTCTGGATATCCACGGCTGCTGAAAAAGACTGGTGGCTGTTTTGCCGACGACGACTATCTGAGATGCCTCTGAAACAAAGAATGCAAAATGGTTTGTCTATATATTGTTCCTGCTAATCGTCTACAATGCCCAACAAAACGTTTTAAAATACTTTGTAAAATTGAGCTTCCTTCACTTTCATTCACACCTTAACTTTTTTTAGTTACGAAACAGTTAAATTATTTGGAGAGTGGGATATGTTAATTTGGTGGACAAGCCATGAAACTCTCTGTAGCAGGATTTAGCTCCCTCGGCTTCTCCCTCTACTTTACAATATTTACACTCAGTACGCAAATTTAAAATAATACATCAACTTTGAAGTGGGCAGTGACATGTTATGATAATTTTTCAGTCTCCAAACTGTCAATGACTGATGAAGCTTCATTCGATTCTATTCTCCCTTAATCACAATTGAAGTGGATAGTGGAGGGCTTCAAGGATTTATGACCAGGATTTTTACTAAGCTAGGAAGAGAAAATAGCGGTCGCCATCTCTTTAAAAATGGAAAAAACTAAAACGAGAGAAACAAGGTGACGAACTCTGTACCACTTAAACCTTTTCCGCCTTCTTTTAGTAAGGACATCACATTTGAAATAAATTATTGGCTTGATTATATTATCCTCTACTTAGCCAGCGAATACTCCAATAAAACAGTGTACCGTGCATAATTATTACGATAAATTTTATTTCTATTTGTAGGGGTTTTTCAAGCAACGCTAGCTGACGTAGATCACGCCCTTTCTAGTCACCCTCGGTCTCAACACGAGGTCAGTGACGTCATGCAGTGTTTCAAGAGATGTCATAATGATTCCCAGTGCCTCTCGTTCAACTTTGAGTACGCTACAGTTAAACTCTCGAAAACATGCGAGCTAAATGGCGTTACTAAGAACCAAGATCCTTACCATTACGTCAGCAGGCCTGGTTTCACTTATTACGAGAAAGTAGGATGACCGTCGAAGCGAAGCTGACGCATATTTTGTGTTGTGGTGTCGACTGGGTCTTTTTTCCTGTCGATTATAACCATATTTATAAACTCTTGTAAAGTCCGTTCGGTCACTTTTATCTTTCCAAGGTATTCCTTTTAGCCTGCTTTACCTCCTAGACCGACTGATTTCTTTAGCTAAAGGCCCTGTGTGGCTTACTTTGCTTACATCTTTCTTAAAATCATGTTAATAGTCGGATTTCGTGTACAGTATAAATAATGTTTGAACCTTTATTATGTTCATGCACTGATGATTAAAAAAATCTGTTTCAGCACCAAAGTGCCAGTTCAGCCCTGCACCCCCTTCTGGAGTCATTTGAGCATAATTTAAGCCTAAAAACAGCTCAATCAAAAGGCTATTCCAGCCCACGCTGGCGGGGGCCCATTTCAGCCTTTGGGTCCAAATCGGCCCAGGTAGTTGGACTGTATTGGCCCTCTTTTAAGGGAGTCAAATTAGATTCAAAAATAGGATTGTATTTTACTCACCCTAAACGGCCCCATTTTAAGGGCCAAAACAGATCTTTCTCATTTACGGTGTGACCTTTCTCGTATCTCCTTGGTGATTGTTTGCCATCGTAGGCAATCCCTCACTGCCATGAAATATGAATCAGCTCCTAGGATCACAACCTTACCTGTGCCTTGAATACTTTTGTAATGTAAAAAGGCTGATGGTAGGTCACATTATCATTTTTCTCTCTGGCAAACAACTGTATTTAGAATAAAACAACGGCTGGATTATTTAATAAGGAAGACCGAGTTACTTCACTTTCGGTCAGGATATAATTGAAATCAAATGTGCCATGATTGCACAACTGTAGAAAGCGATTCATTGCCTTTACTTTCTTCATCAAAAGAAAAAGTTTTTTGCTCTTTTTGCCATTTGTTTCGCAAGACGTGAATTAATTAAGCTTGACACTTTTGCCAACCTTATAATTATGAATACTGATGGTTCTGCTCCAATTTGCATCAATTCATTTGCTTATCAAGGACTCTTTTGTTACACGAATAACAGCAAACTACCATTAATTGCTGAAACCAATTAAAAATAAATAACACCTGTTCACCACTTCCTAAAATTGTCCCCAAACCAAACTGATAGAATAGTAAATTAACCGGGCGTTTGAGAATTTTCACTTTGAAGATAAATGGTTAATTAAACAACACCATCTGTCTAAATATACAGGTCTCTTGAGGAGTCGAAGTTGCTGTTGTGTTTAATTTGGTTATCTATAGCGGATTTGAGGTGATTTTATCGATTTTCGTCAAGCAAAACGAAATGAAACATTCTTTTTTGTGTCTTCTGCTTGTCACTATTTTCCTTTCTTCAGGTAAGAGTAGTAATAATGAACAACGCAAGATAGTTTAAACCTAGATATGATGGTTTAAGAAAGTCGTTTCGAGCTAATTTTAGGCCGGTGTTTATTCTAAATGAACCCTTTACTAAAATGTTCTAAGTAACTCCATTTTAGTAACACTAAAATTTTCTTTAGTATTCGCTGAGTAACTTTTCTGGTTGTTCTCTCGGGTGTTTGATATGATTTTTTTAACGAATGATATCTTTTTCGTGCAAGAACCTTGCATTTGTTAGCAGGGCAACTAAGAAATAAAACTAAATTACAACCACAATATTTTCTTAGCCTGGGAATTAATGTTGGGACTCAATATTTCTTTCTCAACAATCCTGGAATTTGTTCTTTTTATATTTTTTATTGTAATAAAAGTCAGTGTTATTTTTTAATTAAATTCAATTTACAGAGTAATTTATAAATCTCCCATATTTTGCCAGCGAGCGCTTGTTATAAAAACTGCCGCTGGGTTTAAGCCAGTCAGAAACAACGGAGGATATAAATTATTCCGCCTTGACCGATCATACTAGGTATTCAGCGAAGTACAGTTTCAGAGGAACTTTCTCAAATATTTTATTGTAAGGCTTTGTTATAATTAGGCCTGGTTGTTAGGATAGAAGCAAAGAGAAAACATCATTGACAGGACACCTTGGGAAACAACTTCCGAGTATTTACTATTTGATGATTAATATATCAGCTGCCTGAGTCTTGGTTGTTAGCTTTCGGTACTTTTAGGTGCTATTTGCGTTCTACTTAATGTTGCTGCCCATTGTGTATGGCACACAGTACAAAACCTGATCAGAATTGGAGGATGCTATAATTAATAAAATTTTTATCATCGTTTTTCAGGGGAGTCAAACGAGTGTACTAAATATCGAACAATTAACGACGCCAGCCGTGCAGCAAGCAACAATAATCCACAATATAAATGTGATAGAAGAGATGATAACATATCTACTGGATGGTATCGCATAATGGGGAAGACTGGTAATCACGTTCCAGAGTATTGCATTCCTATAAATCACTGCGGTACCCACGCACCTGGTTGGCTCAATGGGATACACCCAAGCGTGCAGGAAGGCATAGTGATTCGACAAGTTTGTTATCACTGGCATGGCAAATGCTGCAAATGGAAAAACAACATCAAGATTCGTAACTGTGGAAACTATTACGTGTACCACTTAGTTAAGCCTCCTGTGTGTCTTTTACGTTACTGTGGGGACTGGCTCCGCGAATGGAAAGGTGAGGTATCAGTTTGCCGTTATGAACTGAGTGCCGGGCAGGAGACTATACTTGTGGGTGAGAAACTCGTCTTGAAGAACACTAATCTCGTACCCAGACCTCACTCTGTCTTACGCTGAAAAGATCCGGAGGCGAGGTTAAAAGGTCATCTGTCTCTTTTACGTGTTTCTTCGATTTATCCTTTACCCTCTAATGCCTGCCCCCCCCCCCCCCCCCCCCTTTACCCCCCCCCCCCCGCCCCGCCCCCCACCAAACCCACCCCCGCCGGCTCCCCCCTCAAAATACAATTTTTTTTTTATGTAATTTTTTTTTAATAACACGCGTATTCTCACATGTGAGATGGACTCAAAAATGTGGTGTGAAACACCTCCTTTGAAAAAAAACAAACCGTGCCCCCCCCCCCCCCCTTTTTTGCTCAGAAAAAATGCGGGGGGGGGTTTAAAGTGCTCCCTTTTTCTTTTTCTTTTTTTTTTTTTTTTTCTTTTCCCCCCACTTCCCCCCCCCCCCCCCCCCCCCCCCAGATAATGCGCCAGAGCCCAGTTCTGGGTACAATAAATCAGCGTACGGGTTCTGCTACTTATAGAAGAATTTTGTTTTTCATATAACGTAGATTATAAGTACCCGCACTGTATAGGCAGGGACGTTTAAGCAGAAATCTCTTTATCTCAATCTAGACAGTTTGAGAAACGGCCTCGTTTGCACAAATGTGGAATAATACCCTAAGTTTTGTTAACAACCATAAGCTGCTTTACTTGCGCATATTTCTTTTAACATAATAAGCATTGTAACATTTTCTCAGCTGTTAATACAATTGTCAACTTAAAAAAAAATGTTAACCCCACTCAGCTTAGTCTAAATAGAGGCAATTCGGTACCTATTAATGAAATGTATTCAGCTACGAAAGGGAGAGAACCAGCAAGCAAACTGCACATGGCTACATAGAACGTGCAATCTATTTTTGAATGCACTTTTTTCTCGAGCTTATGTGATGAGACTTTTCTTGAACTTTGCCCTCTTAGGACCTTGGACTTCGCCTTTACTTTCCCTTTTCTTTCCTTTTGCAGCTAAAATAACGTGTAATGGAGAACTGGCGTTTTACGACCAACGCCGTGATAAACTAGTTGTGTCAAGAAGCCCGGCAAATATTTCGTTGTGGTCTACTAGCGATTCAGGAATCCAGGTCTTAGCTGTAAGTTGCCATAACAACAAAACTAAGCCGTGGATTAAGGGAAGTGTAAGCAATGGAATGGTTACTGATGATCGTTGGAAATGTTTCAGTCAAGAGAAAGAAGGTTTGGACAACATGAGCTGGGTAACATCTCTCTTCGACGATACTCATTGGGCCCAGGCCGTTGCAAATTACTCGAATACACACAGTCCGTGGGGAAAGGTCCCAGATATAAGCAACAATGCATTCTGGATATCTACCGCTGATAAAGACGACTCAAAGCTGATCTGCAGGCGAAGGCTGTCTGAAGTGTCTCTAATACGGAAAAGATCAAATAGTAAGATTTTTATCATCTCGAGGCTTAATCATCATCATCATCATCATTATCATCATCATCACCATCATCATTATCATCATCATTTAGTAATAACAGACTGCAAAAACCATGTACGGCTATACTCTCATGACGTTGGATCAGCACGTGCTCTGATCTAAAGCAAGTATGGTGGATCCTTTTCTTTTTAACAGGGTGAGGTTGTCAGCCCCACGCCCCAATAATGTCATAATCAGCTCCTGTCCTAAGGAAAACCAGAATGGCCATCATAGGCAAAATGTCTTGATTTAAGAGAAAGTTATTCTGATTGGTATCATGCAGTGGCACGTTATTAACAAGCACAATTTTTATTATCTCTGTAGGAATTTTTCAGGCAACACTTGATGATGTAGATCACAGTCTCTTAAGTCACCTGAGGTCTCGACACAAGGTTCGTGACGTCATAGACTGTTTTAAGAAGTGCCGTGATGACCAGCAGTGCCTCTCGTTCAACTTTCAGTATACTACAGTGGTACCATCTAAAAATTGTGAACTGAATGGAGTTACCAGAGGCCAAGATCCTAAGAATCACGTCAGGAGGCCTGGCTACACATATTATGAAAATGTAGAATGACCGGGAGAAGGATGTTCTTTGAATTGGAATTGAAAAGAGCATCTTTTTCAAATATACTACTGGCCGCTTCCAAACTAGATAAGAGCGAAATTGAACGTGTCCTGAACGATTTATTTTGACATTAGGAGTAGGATTTATATTAGGAGTCATACTATTGACAACTATTGACGTAACTGTAATAGGATAGAGCCTGGAAACGGGATTAGAGTGCTGACATAGGCCAGGGGCAGATCTAGGGGGGAGGGTACAGGGTGTGCGCACCCCCCCCGCGCCCCTGAGATGACCTGCCGTTTTCTAATAGAACTGGTATTCTGCAAAAAAAAAAAACCATGTGAAGTGGAGCAAGAGACGAGTGCGCCCCCTCCTAAAAAAATCCTGGATCCGCCTCTGAAGGCTGATATATAAGTGCCTTAATAGACATGATAAAGTATGTGAAAATAAAGATATGATATCACAATTCACTACTGTTTGATGATTACCCAGTCAATGGAGGGAAAAATGTACACTTTTCTGATGGTATTGTTGGTGGGGAGAAATGCGGGATTTTTGATGTGGGTTGGCTAATACAAAAGGTCCACTCATTTATTGCTGACTGATAAGTCCTTTTGCAATTGAAGATTAAGGGCTACCGACGTTTGCGGGGGTATAAGACAAAGCTACCCATTTGAAATATTTGTCCAGATTGACTGATTTGCGCATTTCCTATTGTGGTCACGCCCCACACCCACCCACGTTTCACGTGTACACACGCGGTCAGGAGCCTATATAAGGTAGTGTTTACTGCACGATCCCACAACTCTTTGATATTTCTTCTTCAAGGCTTCAGATCAATATTTCGCTTTGATACGTGATTATTATACCTTCTCAAAGAATCTGGAATTAGAGGGTTCCCAATAGAGTTTTTTAATTCCGCTATCCCGACCCAAAATTTCGTGCAATCCTGTAATCCTGAGGCTTATTTCTGGCATCCCACCTTCCGAGGATAATTTCAACCTCAAATTTCGCCCCGATTTTGCTTTAAAATTTCCGAATTCCCGGCTTCGAATAAGGGAAATCCCGGATCCTGAAAAACCGATTGGAGATCCTCGATTAGGGCTTTGGTAGATTGTGCTAGCATAATTTTAAGAATAATTTAGCAAAACGAGCATTATTTTAAGCTCTTATTTCAGTTTACCACTGCTAGCATAATCCGAGCTTTTATGCGTTGAAATTAAAAAAAAATGCATCATAGCTCTAGAATAATTCAGTGTGTATTTTATTTCTGTATTGTTTTTGGAAAATATTGAGGTCTGTGCTAAGGCCCATGGTCAAATACGGTCCGGCAGGCGGCAGAGGTCTCCCTGTGCGTAAGACTTAGACTCACTCCACCACGCTTATGGCTCGGCGGCTCGGCCCCTCAGGCCTCAACAGGGCGGATAACCACCGCGGTCAAACGTCTAAATCGTTATTTTTGTTTTTTATTGCTGGGATTTCATTTACCAGTTAGAGAAAAATGGGCAAAGATGTATAAATCAGTTAGTCAACATAACTATCTTTCCATTTTTCTCAAAATTTTGAGCTTTTTTTGCTGAAAACGTTTCGCGCTAAAAGAGAATCATGTTTGAAAATGGCGCCGATAATAACGTCAGCATCGGTTTTCAATCACTTAGAACTTTTTTAGTAAACTTTTAAAAAGTTTAGTAAACTAACAGGATGTTGGTAATACCCTAAACTTTCGATAGTGAAAGTAGCAACCTTAACTTTGAAGTATTTCGCTTAACTTTTGCAAATTTCACTCG
>CALNXI010001713.1:46305-109382 GCA_942486025.1 Porites evermanni
GGGGGGGGGGGGGGGGGGGGGGGGGGGGGGGGGGGGAGAACATTAAGCCATTCTAATTATTGAAATGACCTGTTTGACTTCAAGTTAGAAAGGCAAAGGTTTACACTCCACCCATGATGCTGTATTGTTACTTTAGGAATCAGGGTTGTACTGTTGCAATGCGTGGTGGCCTCTGGCACCTGTTCAGCGATGGAAATGTTAGTTTTTTGTTAAGCCATGCGCATGGCATGCTAGAATCTTTATGTTTCTCTGGATGAAATACCAAAGATTTTTCTGTTCCCATTTACAGAATGTGAGATTGATTCTATTGCTTGGAGTGATGATTCTTTGTTTCTTGCTATTGGAGAGAGGTAACAGTTATGAGAAAAAAAGGATGTTCTACTATTGCAATGTACTTACTCTACAGTACACTGTATTTGATGAAAGTGGTTTCTGCAAGTCTTTTTTTAAAAATTGTTTATCAATATAGGGTCTCTGTAAGTCTGTTGGATGTGTATTGTACAATGTGTTGATGTCATTTACAGGTCAGGAACCTTCCACTTTGTTCATGTAGCCTCAAGACAAATTCTGTTTTCCCAGGTAAGAAATAAGCAAGCTTTTCTCTTAGGCTTTCCTTTTACTGATTGTGTGCTGAATTTTTTTAGACAATGTGAACACAGTTGGAGTTGGATAATTACAGCATATGGGGTCTCTAATAGCATTACCCCGCCCAGCGGCAGGATTTCAATTTTCTCACTTGCAATTAATTATTATGTTGTGTCCACTTCTCAATAGAGTTCACTCATATTTGAAGGCACTGCCTCTTTTTGTATCTTTTCTCATGTGCCCACTGCTACAAGATAATAAGTTGAGAGGGCTTAATTACTAATAAAAGTGATCTTGTTTCTTCCAGGAATTGGATCCTGATGGAAATTCAAACAACAGCAATGAGTGCACATTTCTTTCAATGAAATTTACTGCTCAGAAACACACAGGTGCAAATTCTTTATTGATAGCACCCTGAGGTTTTTTCTGTTTTACTCAGGGATGTCCCTAAGAGCCGGCTGCTGGCTAATTTCACTGGCTGTAAAAGACCTAACAACCAGCTCAAAATGCAAACAAAAACAAAGACATGGGGTGAATTTTATCGATGCAGTTGAGTAAAAAAGCTGGCATGACTAATATCAGGGTTGTCATTAAGAGCCGGGGGCCGGGGATTTTCCCCGGCTACTAAGAGAGTGGCCCCCGGCTACTTTTATTGGAAAATAGAAGAAAATAGGACCAAAAGAAATCCCTAGCTGTTTGATTCCCCACCTACTTGTTGTATTTACCCGGAACCTTGAAATCTTAGTGACAACCCTGTAATATCAAAAGCCTCCTTATCTTTTCCTTGGCTACATCCCTGTAAATTACTCACAAACTGTTTAAGGAGGGTTGGCAACAGGCACTTTGTCAGTGTTTTGATTGTGCGGCTTTCACCTGAATTATTCATAGAGCACATGCTTGGTGTCGGATAGTGTGGTTGGTAAGGTGCTCCTGGCTGTCTTAGCAGACGTTGAAGCATGTGAGGTTGATGTTTGGCATGTATTTTTCTGGGTTACTAGTGTGGCCAACTTCACAATTTATCAATGATTATATATTATTTTCACTTTTTTTATGTAGCTTCTATATTTTTTGAACAAATATGCAAGCACATCCTTTCGTTGGGTCACATACACAACCCACAGTCATGTGCAGTTTCCTAATTTAGATAGTTTCAGAGCATAAAAGCAAATGCAGTTAGCTCATTTCCTATTTAGTAAGCAGAAACTTGTGAGAAAATAAAACTCCATTGTTTCACTGTTCTACTAGAACATGCAAGAATCTATAGGCTTAGCAAAGTTGTGGGTGAGTTTACATAACTATGCTTTGAGTAACAGGATGTGAAGCCAGTTTCCTTGTGCTAGATATTCACAAGTTTTTTCTAAGCTAGGTTAGTTGCATTCACTTCTTAAAGGGACCCAGTCCTGACCCAAGCTAAAACTCTTTTATTGCCAAGCAAGTCAACCTTCTTCACTTAATTGGTGCTTTCACCGGTTTTCTTTATTCTTTGGTTTTAATCAGTTTATTGATTGTCTGTTGTTCACATAACAACAATGAACCAACCCCGTCACACTAGAGTTTCTTCAGAAGCAGCTTGGGACATATTTATGGTATTTAGGTAATGAAGCTTGCGGGCCACAAATGGCAGGCTTCATGTCTACACAGGGCAAGGTTGTGCACACGGTACCCATAACACAATGATGGATCACCGAAGTCAGACCTTCAAGTATACTTACACCTGTCAGTATTCTGTTTGTTTTATTCTTAGTTCACAAAATGTGCAGGTTTATTAGCAAGTTGACACGTATACCCTCTAATGCATAATACATTGTGCAATGTAGGGGAGTTAGAGGGAGACAGAGAAGAGGTTTGCCTGATCACTGACCTGATCTTACTGGAAATTTAAAGGCCAGATTTCTTCAAACTGCCTTTGTACTTATTTATTACTATGCATTAAATGATATAATTTATTTCTAATTGACAGGTGGAGCATCCAACTTGGTGATTTTGTGTTCTTCTGGTGTCCTAACAGAGTTTTCCAACCTTTTCTTGGAAAAATTAAATGATGGTATGTATAATACTCTGTTATTTTCTGAACACCCTGAGGTTTAATACCATGACAACTTTTGTTTTTACATTCAACAGCCATTGTTGGAGGAGTCTTTGAGCTTGTTGCTGAAGTGAGTATTAAATTTAAAGCACTGATTTTCTAAATTGGTGTTTTTTAAAAGATTTTGTAGTTCAAGAAAGCCATGGTAAGTTTTAGAAACCATGGTTTCATTGTGAAACAAGGAAATCACAGGTAATTATTACTCTTCTTTTTCAGCTAAGAGGAATCATTCAAGTTGAATCCATTAATGTAGGAGTTGTACATCAGGATAAAATAACTGGCATCACAGTTGGAAGGCTCTGGGATGCTCCTGTGCTTATAACTTACGTAAGCTTGTTTAAATGCATTAATTAGTGATAATATGTGATGCGACTTGCATGATGTTCTTTTTCCTGTTACCTAGGAGGCCATATGTGTAGCCATATATCTGGCTGAAAGTTTGGTATTCTGTAATAAGGAATAGGTTCTGGATTTTCAGCGTAATGTGCAGAATATCTCTAAGATTCCTGATGCAGTTCTGCTATATGCAAGTAACTTTCTGCTGCTTTTCATTACAGGTTTATTGGATATGTCTTCAGAATTCATAGTCCAGGCTCAAATGCTGTACATGTTTTTATAAGCAAAACTGTTAGTCTTGAAGGGTCTGAGCAGGAAATTTGTTTTATACTGATAGTTTTAGAAGACTAAATACAGTATTGCCCACTGGTTTAATAGTCTCCAGAAGTCTCTGGCAACATTTTTTGCCCTCATGTGACAAAGAAATTTTAGCGTTAACATAAAACTTGCATGTATGCTGGGTCCCTTGCCTTTCATGTGTTTTGAACTTTTAGGCTTTCTACTTTAGTTTTTAGTACCCAGCTTCAGAATAGCAAAAAATTATATTTTGTTTTACTGTAGGGTGAAGGTGATGCTGCAATTGCTGTTTGGGCCCATCAAGAGCAAGGTGGCATTATTCTTGTAGACTCAATCAGCTCCTACATTTTGGGAGGTACAGTGTACACTGAGTGATTTCTTTAATAAGCAATACCAGGGCTGTTACTAAGATTTCAAGTTGCACGCCGGATATCTGCAATGAGTAGATGGGGAATCAAATGGTCAGCTGGGTTGTTTTTTTCGTTCTCTTTTCTTTTTTCTATAAAAGTAGCTGGGGGAAATCCCAGCCCCCAGCCCCACCCCGCTAGTGACAGCCCTGCAATTCTGAGGTGTGTTTTAATTTTGTAGAGGAAGGTGCAGATGAAACCCCTTTTTGACAGTTATCAAAAATGATTGATAAGATAATGAGATTGCTCTGAAGAATGGAACATTCCTTATCTGTGACTAAAAAGGTCCGAATGCTATAATCAGCAAAATTGTTTTTTGGTCAAAATTGCAGGTTCTGGAGTAGTCAAAGCGATTGCCTCAGGCAGTGGTCATTTTCTTGTTGTCTTGGATGAAAAGGTTGGCATGAAATTAATTTTCTAACAGAGATTCATTTTGTAATACGAATAGAAACCATGGGGGCATGCCTACTAGAAACTGGCGCGTTTACCTCGTTGCTTGCAAGTCACACCTGTGGCACAAGTTTTTTCCGCCTCAGCCTAGTCCAAAGCTTTTGCCACCTACTTTAAAAACCTTATTGAAAACTCAGTGTTAGCCACATTTTCTCACTACACTTAGCTGATGAAATGTTAAAATAATAACATTATGCTTTCAGAAAATGGTCAGTTTGTGGGATGTGGCATCTTTGACAATGATCACATTCTGGCCTCATCTGGTAGTAGATGACTTCCTACTGTTGACCTCTAGTAATATCCAGACTCCTGGTACATCCAAGTATGTAGAAACTTTTGTCTCTCTGTTATCCTTTTTCTCTAAGTCAAATGAGTAGACTTAAAAGAAGTACTTCACAAATTTATGAACTAACTGGCAGTATTGCTTTATTATTGCGGTGTGGAATGATATATTTTGCCTTAGTTAATTTCCTGATTAGTATAGTCCAACATGGTCAGGTCAATGGAGTTTACTGTTCATTTTGACATTTAGAACTGATGATGAATACAAGTTGGTCATTCTCACATCAGAAAACAGCCAGGTAAATTCTGCAGCATTAGCATTTCTGTAAGTAACATGTAAAATCCTCAAGGAAAGTTTAGTAATAATGAACTTTACTGTACAAGCACCAGCAATAAGTTAAAGTCTGGTCTGCAAGCAAACATGTCTGTCTAGTGATCAGAGTTGGAATTGGACTTGGAAGATGAGAGATTCATCATTATCCTTATATCTCTCTTACATCTCCCATCCGCCCCCGCCCCCTAAGTAGTTTTGACACTCATGCAAGTTGGCAACCCGTAACAGAAAGTGCTCGATCTCGATCTTACGGAAAAATAGAGGACTGTGAACAGTCTAGAGAAGGGTGCTTCCTCTTTTTACCTCTGCTTTTCAGCGTAATGCAAAATTGCTAAATAGTTTCAGGAAAAAATTGCAAATTATCAGGTGTGATGAGACAAGAAAGACAAGAAAGATTTGGTGCTAATATTTTGCACTTTTCTATTTTTCAGATGCGTCACCTTCAGGTGTATGCTTTCCCGACCATGAAGCAGATGTATTCTCTTGAGATTCCTGTGTGCTCCTTCCTGGCCAAGTGCCCTTCAACACAGGTCTTTTCAGTTGCCTTTATTTTTCTAAGTTTGAGTATTTTAAATCTTTTCACCCAACTTTTATTTACCTCAGTTTATTTGTCAAATAGTTTAAAACATAATGACATTCACCCTAAGGTCTGGAGACAACCTAGGCAATCTTTCTCCTGACTGGGTACTGCTTCTCCCATAGATTTTTATCATTTTTCCCTTTAATAATCGCTAAGGACACCATAAGATTTGGAAAGAACAGTGGTTTGGCAAACTTAGTACGATAATTAGACTCCAGTGTACAATCAATTGACGTGATACAACTCACTTTGAATCTGAAGGTGGCTACCACACAGGTTGTTGAAACGTCAGTCACTGTCAATAACAGTCCTATTCAGGACTACATTCACTCCGATGATCATACTCAACCTTCTTACAGAAAGACAATATTACCAATGTGCACTGATTCAGCAAGGAAACAAGCAAAGTCATCAGATTTTTAATTAGTGATATTCTTGTCAATTTTAATGATAGCAATGCGTCTTAGAGACTAAGCATCTCCATATTTTTTGTTTATAGGAGTCAATCTACTTTATTGAGGGTGCTTACGATAGTCTAGATAATGTGTAAGTGCACATGTTACAGTAAAAGTCATTCTTAGTAAAACTGAATTCACTTGAACAAAGTTAAGACTGCTGAATTAAGGCTTGTATGCCCCAATCAAGTCCTTGTTATATTAATTTGCAAGGTCAATAATTTTTCTAAGAAAGAAAATCATTTGCAGCTCTATCTTTGCCACGTCAAACTCCTACTGCAATTAAACTGCATGTTGTTAAACTAGTGTTAAAGTATTCAAAGATCTGAGAAGTTTTCATTAACATTTAAATCACTGTCAAAAAAATTAATATTGTTACGATTCAAGTAACCACTGTCATGTATCTTTAAAGTGATTGTGGTCTGGTAATGTTTCACTTTTCTTCTCAAGCAGCACACAACAGATTTCCTGCTTGAGAATCAGGTCTCTTACAGAAGCACTCCCCGAAAACAGGTAATGTGGTGGTATTATTTTCCACATTTTTTTATGGAGTGAGTGAAACTATAGTCAGAAAATTAAATTTTGGATGTTTGTCATCGGATGCAACTCATAATCATGGCAACTTTGTCTCTTTTTTAGGTTGTCAAGGTTACTTCATAAACACAAATTTGATGAAGCAGAAAGGTTTGCAAGACAGTTCAACCTGAATGTCGAGGTAAAAGACATATTGTTGCATACATATGATAAAATATCTTTAGTCACCTGCTCAGTTTTTGTCTTTGAGTACTTGCAAATCAGACACTCTACAGTGCAGCATGCAAAGAAAGTAGTGCCTGATAACCTGGGCGGGGCTAGTGGATTTTGCTATTGGGCTAGAAAATTCTGTTCTTAACTTGCCTGACAGGCCGGTGAAGTTTTTTGCGGTTGAATTCAAATTACAGAAAAACTGTAATTAATCCTGCTCATCAAAATAGTATTTTTTTGGGCTACAGTTAAATTGACTTTTGGTCAAGCACATGTTAGCTACAGCTTAAAACTGACTTTCTTTGCACCCCACAGTGTCGTAGTTTTTTAAATTAACCAATTTCTCAGTTTGGTTTTGAATCACAGCTTTGACTACTATGCTAAATTTGTTAACTACTGACAAGCTGTTTACTACATAACTCCTGTGGAAATCAGACCACAATTCTCCCAAACCATTGCAGTAGTTCAATTTCTTTCCCAAGCCTCAGTTTGACACACGTTTCCTTATCATTATTCTTTGGAGGACAAACAAAGATACTTGATCTTGTCTCTGTAGCTTGTCTACAAAGTCAAAGCAAACTGGCTTCTTGATAAAGTGTCACCTTGGAGCTATGAGAACAGTCCAGGGCAAATAGAGGTTGATGTCTTGGAGGGATTCTCACTCACCAAATTAAAGGACTGCTTCACTCAAATAAAGGTATTTGTTAACAGAGTTATTTTATTTTCTATTGATTACCACTAAGGTTCCTTAAATTCCCAAGTTTGTCATTTAGAACTACATGTTTTAGAAGTTAGACAATTAATGAGAAACTTTCTGAGCGGCCCCTTAAGTATCAACATTTAAGTCTTTTCTTGATATTGGAATATGCAAGCATCATTACCTTTAAAGTAAAGCCTTGAAAATTGGGAGTTCAGTGTTTTAGCTTTTACTAGTTAAAGTCATAAGGCCATTTCAATATCCTGTTGGAGCTTCATGATTTTCAGAGAAATCAGCTGAGGCACTACCCCTTGAAAAGTAAGTGGCTGTAAGACTCATGGACACCGCAGCTCAGACTACAAAAGTATCTTCACTTTGCCATCAATTTGTGGAATGTTTCAGGATGATGAATATGTGTGCAGATGCTGTCTTCAAGCTGCCCTTCCCTCACTTGAAGAAACATTTGATTTACTGAGCTATGCAAGAAAAAGGGTAAATTAATGTAATATTCTAAGTGATGTAAACCTGGGCAATTGATTTGACCTCAACATCATTGAATTATGGCAGTGAGCCTATTGAAACTGGCTTTAAAGTTATTTGTCAGAAACCCAGTTTTCTCTTTAATTTGTCTTTTTTCTCTTGAACTAGCCTTCTTTTTATATGTAAATATTTTAAGATCCTTTTTTTATCAAATACTGTTAACACTTGTAGAGATGCTAACTTTTTTTGTCTTTATGTGTAGTTTTAAATAGTTTTTGGTTTATCTTTTACCATTCTGGTCTTTCTTAGATTTCCCTGGATGATCATGTTCAGATTCATAAGGATGGTCCATGTGGAGCATCATCCCATCTATTGACTGAGGTGAGCTTCAGTCGCTCAAATCTTCTCCTGCTGTTATACAATTCTTACAGTGAATTGAGCGTCTGTAGTGGCATACCCTATCATTGGGCTGCCATCACCTTGTTTGGTACAGTGTAGGTAAAGTGTGCACTTACAATATAATTTATATTTTTTATAGGTGCTAGAAGCACTGGATAGACTAGCAACTTTTGAGATGGCCTTTGGAATCGAAAAGTTTAGGTTTGTTCAAATATTAGAACAAACTTTCTTTAGAAAATAAGGTACTGCAGTACCCATCCACTTGAAACTTTGCAACTATGGTTCTCAGCTAGTCTCAGGTAACTTGGTGTGTTGTGGGTTATTAGGAAGAAGCCTAGAATCTAAATTGTCAACGCAACTGCTTATTTCTACTTCCTTCAACGAGCTGTAAGTACATCATCACAAAAAGCCAAGCCAGAGGTTCATGTTCTTCGTTGTCCCACACTTCCTTTAGCACGCTATTGCTCTAAAACATCTGAGGTTTCTGGGCGTCACTGTAGCTCAAAGCACATTCCTCTCTTTTTCCACATAAAATTAAGGCAATGCTAAGGTAGAAGTGATAAAAAAGAAGCTTAGAGAATGTACGTGGTAGCTGAAAGGGTTGGGAAGATGTTGCTGTGACACAATCTATTCGTAAAACTTGCCAAGGTTACTTCATTTTGTTCATTTACAGTGGCACACAGTGGCATTATTTTGTCACTGCTGACCTTCTTGTTGAACTCACAAAGTGTTTACTGTCTAGTAAAGTGACAAGTGCTGTCATTATTTGGAGAAGACATCAGGTAATTTTCAGGTCCTTGTTGAGTTGTTGCATTTTGTATTTAACTGTTTCATTTTCCCCATCTTTAATGATACCATGAGTTTAGGTTTAAACAATCTGAATAACCGTTTTCATCCACCCTAACTGTGAACGCAACTCACACGAAACAATCAATGTTAATTGAAATAGCAGTATACTATCCAAGGCACAAAGTTTGTCACTTGTAACTTGCCATAAATTAATGATGTCCACCTCAATAACAATTTTCTTATAGTTTCCTTCTTCAAGGAACCATACCTTGTAACACTATTTTCTTTGATACATCATTAAGACTTTTTATTACAATCTCATTGTTTACAACATCATTGTGTTAATGTTGCAGAGTCAGTTTATACCACAGTTCAGTGAAGAAAATCTAGAATCTCTGCTTGGTTCAATCAGTGAGGGCTTACCTTCATCAATGATCATTCCTTGGTTACAAGATGATCTTGTTCCTTTTGTCAGCAAGGTTTTGCCACAGGGTCTGGTAAGAACGTTATTGCATTTACAAACCCTATTTTGTTGTTACTACCTCCAGATAATCTGACCGTATAGTCATGGACAGATTGAGCTGGTCAGCATGTTTAGACAAGTGGCTTTACAAACACCTCATATGTACAACACAAGAGACTATTCCACAGCCTTGCTTTAAGTATGAACTCACCTGAATGAACCTAGCGCAAATTGTTTATACCGCTCTCGGGAACGGAGTTGATGCTATACCTTACTTTTGACTATGTGCTTTATAGAACAGTTTAAATTACAATACATCAAACTTGCAGAGATTTTAAGGAATGCCTTAATTGAGTATCATGCAACAAGTAGTGGTTTAGAAATGGACCTAAATAGAGTGCCTGAATCAAATTGGTGTGAGTGTCACGAAGTTAAAATCTAAGAGGATTTGAAATCTCTCAAAGTTATTTTTCCGTAATAAGGTTTTCTTGTTACGAGAGACAGTATCCGTACTTAACATCTATTGCTCCATGTGTAGAGGATGTTGGCTGGTTGGCTTGAGCAAAGAGCAAGAAATATGGAACTTTCTGAGAAGGTCAGTCAAAACGCCATCATAATTATGAGTCATTTGGTACCACTTTGAAATACATCTTTTGGTTTTGGTGCTACACTTGAATCTCCTATGCTGGCCGTTAAATCTTCGATTCGTTAACGTCTATTGCTTTTACCATAATTTATTTGTTGTTGTATGAATGGTGTTTCAATGCGCGGTATTTTTTAAGAGTAGAAATTGAAATATTTACAAGAAATGGGTGCTTAAGTTTACACTACGGTTTATGGTTGTTATACTTCCACCACTCACAATGACGACAATAATAGTTTACATTTAAAACAATAAAACTTAATGTTGACATTGAAACCTTTAAGACTGAGGTTAATCTTGCAGGAGGGTTGGCCACAAAATGCTTTACAACTTGCAAGTGTTCTTTTGTCAGCATCAAAAAGTGTTTCAGGCAATACTTCAGGAAGAGGGCTGGCCACACCTGGACAGTTTGTTGACCAGGTGCGTGGTAAAGTTTTACCTGCAGTACCATTATTGTTCACATCTGTGGTCTGCTAATAGGGAGCAACAATGACAGCGACGGCAAGGAAAACGTCAAAAGAGCAATAGGTTTAGATCAGCAAAAGAGCAACTTTTCATGTGCATCGCGCTTTTTTGAACATTTTCCGTCACTGCATGACTTCGACGTTAAATTGCGTAATTTCACGTTTTGTTGAGGACGGGAACACAAGACAACAACTTTCTTTTCCTTTTTCGAAACTTTCTTACAGTCTTTTAGAATTCTTATTCAACTCCAGAAAAATATGCCAACATTTGGCCAATTGAGCGAGATGGAAGTAGCGTGATTAATTTTAAAGCAGCGAGAATTCACTTTTATAGTGCCGTGGCCGTCGTTGTTGCTTAATCTCCCTATTGTTCACGCTTGTAACCTGCTATGGTGTTTTGGAGTGGAGTAGGTAGGATACCTTCAGGTCTCTCATGCTTGGTGGGTGAGTAGGATTTTCCTTCAAGGAATGTAGAGTCATAAAAGATATTGTGAGTCTCCTTTCAATGATAGCAAGACTCCGTATGACCACAAATGGAAGGAAGTGGCGGGGCTGCAGTACACGCCATGATTTCCGCGTAGACGTTAAGGGCTTAAGCAAGAGGCACCTTCTTCATTCATTCTGATGGGTTCTGATCAATGGTCAACAAAGATCCTATCAGAGAATTTTGTGATCGTTTTATCACAGGAGAATACTGATATTTTTTAACAATCACTTCAGATAGTAAGGCGACCTTGTTAACTGTGAAGGTCTGGATTGCGCCTTGATGTCCCAGGATTTTTCTTTCTTCACGTAATGGAGTCTCTTATAGTTATTTGAAGATTCATTTTACATCATTAACGTGGTAGTAGGTAAAATAAATCCCAAATTGCTGCTCTTTTACCTAAAATATTAAGACAACCAATATGTCAAGCTCATTTTTTTAGCAAGGGATTTGCATTTTTGTTTAGGTCTGCGGTCTTCCTGCAACAGCTCGAGCTCTTTTAAATGATGGATCAGACAACGTGGTATGGTTTGTTTGTTTGTTTTTTTTTTTTATGTAATGCTGACAAAGTATAGAATTGGAATAGAACTAAGAATTGCACCAGCCTGACGTTTAGTCCTTGTAATACTATCATCTTTTTTTTCACTAATCTTAATACCATAGTTGTATTGATTCGGGATTCCATTGACCAGAACGGTAGTGGTGCGTTGCATATAGGGAGGTGCTTAATTAATGTTTTTACTGAAAGGTTCATACGCGCGTGACCAGATTGCATTCTATGTATTCCATTCATTCCTAGTGGAAGTCCAAATGAATGCTGGCTATATATCTGCCGCACATGTGTAACAGCAACTTGGAGATTAGGACCAGTGGAGCCCGAAATGGAAAAGCGGACATGAAATTGGCTCCACCATGTCTGTTCATCACAATGACAATGGCCATGCCATTTAGTTGTAAACGCCTTTTTTGGATGATCCAGAAGTAAACCTACCATGTTGTAATAGACATTGGAATGGTTATCATTCCAAATCCTTTCTCTATCACTGTTTTTCTTGTTAGAACACTAACGATGAATTAGCCAGCTTGATGAACATGGTGCAGCAGCTGACAGACTTGGTAGATCTTCATAACAAGTACAACTGTAAAATAACTCTGGCAGAATTTTCCCAGGTACTGTATACTACAGGTTTGGCTCTACGAACTGAAATCATCCAGTCGTAGTTAACATCCACCACATTCTAGCGTTAAACTGAAGGCTAGTAATGCCTTGCCTCACATCTATTATTGGGCAGCTGTCGATGTGAAAAATTTTTTGATTACGTGACCGTACGAACGACCATCCAATCGTCCACTCACACCAATGTGAAATGCAAACATATGAGAATGCAACGCTATCGTTCCCTTTTTAGAATGATGTACTGTACACCATCATATCCATATCAAAATCAATTTGACCGCTGTCAAAATAGGACATTTGCTAACCGTACCACTGGACCGATCGGGGGCTCAAATGCACGACCTTTCGGGTCACTTGTTATGTTGAGTGCTATTGTGAAAGGTGACTGTACCAAGTAACAAGTAGTAAGTATTAAACGGGAGCTCCGCTTTTAAGCTTGGCTAAATATGTATTTTTCTTTGTACTCTTGACCTAAGGAAACTACAGCAACCATTGTATTTCGATTGCTTGACCGAGTGGTTGCTGCTGAACTCATACCCAGTACTATTGCCAAGTACATTGCTCCATACATGATGCATCATGGCCTCGACAGGGACACCATGCTACTGCAGTACATTGAGGTAACGCTAGCTTTTGTTTTCGTACTCGCCAAAAGGGGAACGTTACACATCAAATGAAAATAATGTCTACTTTTTGGTTAGGACCTGTTTAACAGGAGTGCAGGAGCGTATTCAGCTCTGTCAAACTCACTGTGGGAGGCCAGAGTTATTGCTGTGATTTCGTGCATCAAAGACAAAGAGGTAAGACATGTCTCGCAGCCCTTGGATCAACATTAGCTATCTATATGGGCAGACGATAAGCGTTCATTAGATGATGCACGTTTAATTAACGTAAAGCAGTCAAAATAAGGCGAGTTACGTTACAATGACAAACTGTAATCAACCTTGATTTTTTTTTCTAGAATGTTTTCACACAGACACTTTTCTTGTTTCTCTCTGTTTTGTTTTTCTTTTCCGTCGCTTTTGAAGCTAGTTTTTTCCCTGAGATTTTAAAAAAAGTTTTATTTTTAATTTGTTTGTTTGGTTTTGTCTTCAAGGAATATCCCCCTTACTTTTTGAACTTGCCAAAGGGCAGTATAACTAATTTAATATGTCTTCTGAAAAAAGAGTTGTTGTTCTTAATTGATGCACTTTTTCGAAATTGTCACAGCACTAGCCAAGCGCAAAATGGAAGCGGGGAATGCACTAAGTTCGTTTACAGCTAGTCGTTATTGCTTACGAAATGGTTGACTTTCATTTCCTGTATACAGCAAAAGGAATAGCCACAAAGTCTATAAAAATGACACTTGTCTCGGTAGGTTCGTTGTAAAGCCACTCTGGAGGTTATGCGACATGCCATGATACCTTGGAGCGACAGTGTGGACAGATTGGTTACGGAATTCATGCTAGCTTATCCCGAGTGAGTATCGTCTAAATGACGCTAAGGCTACACTCCTGCAGGCGCTATTGTGTAATCGTTGGATAGCGCTATCCACCGGATAAATCCCCATCCAGCGGTTAAGTATTAGGGGTGTTTCTTGGCGGAAACCATTGTTGGTTTGCTTTTGTGTTTCAGTGTGGGGATTGTTCAGGGTCTTTTCAATCTTTTGTATTACGTCATATCGCGTCATATTACGTTATACGTCATTGTATTACGTCATAACACCCGTCCTCAACACCAAGAAACTACANTGGAGGTTATGCGACATGCCATGATACCTTGGAGCGACAGTGTGGACAGATTGGTTACGGAATTCATGCTAGCTTATCCCGAGTGAGTATCGTCTAAATGACGCTAAGGCTACACTCCTGCAGGCGCTATTTGTGTAATCGTTGGATAGCGCTATCCACCGGATAAATCCCCATCCAGCAGTTAAGTATTAGGGGTGTTTCTTGGCGGAAACCATTGTTGGTTTGCTTTTGTGTTTCAGTGGTGGGATTGTTCAGGGTCTTTTCAATCTTTTGTATTACGTCATATCGCGTCATATTACGTCATACGTCATTGTATTACGTCATAACACCCGTCCTCAACACCAAGAAACTACAATTAGGCAAACCGGTTGTGCTATCCACCCCTCTCCCCTTCGTAGAAGCCTCTCTGTCTTGTGGGGAGGCTGGGGAGAAAGAAAAAGAAAGCGCGCGGGGTGTGATGGGAAGAGGGGACAGAGGCTTTTCGCCTTTTCCCTCTTCCCATCATTCCCCGCGCGCTTTCCATTTTTTTTTCGGATTATTGCTATTTTTATAGAGATACCCAGCGGGAGCCTCTGCGTAGGAGAGAGGCTATCCACTCTATAGAAATTTATCCAGTGGATAGTGTTATCCACGTTTTCAACAACTGGAGACTGAGCTTGATTCAATTAGCATGCAGGACCAGATAGACTAGCGTGGGAAAGTTCTGCCTGAGGTTTTATTTAAAAAAGGTTTCACTGATAAGATACGAAGCCGGAACCGTTTTGCCTGTCTTCATCAGTGGTTGTGTGATTGAAAGCTTTCAATAAAAACGGAGCGCAGTAAACCCTCTGATGACAATCTAGCTGAATGGGTAACTGCAAGGACTAACGTTTTGGATCAACCTAATTCTTTACTAAAAATGTACCCCACTAATCAAGTTTTATGTACCGTTTGCGCATGGCAATGCCATTAAGTTCTTCAATTCCTGTTTAGTAGTCGTCATTCACGAACTTGCTATCCTACCCAAGCTAATAAAATCTTTTTACTGTGACTAGGCAGCTTGAAGTCATTTGGACTTTGATGACTGCAGACAAACTGGAAGTTAAAACGTGATAAGAAACATTTAACTAACAATCATCTGTTGCACTGTTGCGATTTTCCTGTTTTTTTGTGGCTGTACAGTGACATCAACCTTAAAGAACAGTACCGACTTGTTGAGCTGAAAAAGATGCTGTCTCAATATGGGATGAGAAGCTTTCATGTATCATATGCGTCATTAGCCAAGGTGTGTTGTGAAAGATATCACGTATGAAATCAAGGAGTGTTATTAAAGGAAAAGGCGACTGAGCTAGAGGTCTGTTAGCAAACCTGCTCAACCAGGCTAGTCCAATACACTGCAAAGGACGCTTGCGATTAAAAAAACATCTTTCACTCGGTTATCCTTGCTTAGTTGTGCATGCCGTTGTAATAAGTAAAGTACTTTTGCTGCGCTGTAGTCCCAATTTGTGCTATATGCTGGTGCTCATACCTCGTCACTTGACTTCATGAAGTTACTGATTCAATTCTAGGCTATAGTGAGGTACATTCTAACAAGAGATCAACCCAATGTCATGGAAGATGCATTGAAGGTATATGAATAGCTTTAATTACGTTCATTTCATATATTAGGTATATTTGTTGACTAGTTACGTTGTGCCTTTCTGTTGTAATATCGCAATGGTCATCTTGGCTTTGCCTTTTAAAGGTGATGTAGACAACTGCCGTCTCTGATCTCAAACTGGATGTCTTAAATTATAGGTTGTAACTTCTTATAGTCATGTTACTGAAGAAGAGGCTTATGTCTTTCGTCTACAAAAATTATGCCTTGAAAATAAGGTAGGTAGTTACTTGTCTAATACAGTCTGAAACCTTCCTTTTTGCTTTCATGCTACATGCCACACCCCTTTAAGGGGAAGTTGGGCCGGGGCTTTTCCTTGAGAGTGCTTGCATGCAGCAACGCTTTTCGTTCTTGGTTTACACACATTCGGTGTTACCAGCTGCGTTGTCAAGGTAAATTGACTACCAAGGGTTGTTTTAATCCTTTCGGTCTTACACTGACTCCTACACCAAGAGGGCAATTTTTTAGTTTTGTAAATGAAATAGTGTTGAACCTCTTTTACTTCTCCTCGGGACATCTGCTACATCATTGCCTCTATTTTGTTCACACGCGGCAGTGGAATTCCACCTGAAGACAAAAATGCCGAAATCCATTTGTTCTTTATTTAGATTCCAGATTGCCTTGAATTGCTACAGACATTACCCCTGCAACAAGCAGAATGTTATGCTCATGAGTTGGTTACATGGCTTTGTGATATCCTAGAGGAAGAGGACACGGACAATGAGGTTTGAATTCACCAATTGTCCTTATTCATCTTCACGAAAATTGTAATTGATGCCGCGGAACTACAGTGCGTAACAAGATAGGCAAGGTATTACCTTGCGTTCTGCAGTTAAACTTTGTGAAGATGTTGATAGAACATGTGAAATATGTATTGACTTGTAAATCCCACCGCGTTGTCTTTTAGGTATACACCCTTTGTAGTTGATTGGGTAAAGAGCTGGACCCCATCTCATTCCGATCCTCTTCCTGACCAAAGTTTGTTATTAGTTAATTGCCAGCGATATATCAGTGCCTATGCGGACGGCGCAGAGGAAAAGAACGCTTTTTAAAACAGACATCGAAGATGTCGTTTTAGACAGTTTCTTCACCAATACCTCATCGATTGAAATTATTTTGTTAAAATATACGAAATCTAACCACTAAGGGAGAGGGTGTCCTGCTCAAGTACCTTTATTTGTTTTGCTCAGTTTCTGTTGTGTTAAAAATTTATGTTGGAAAAAGCAGATCGCAGGGACAATCAGTCTTTGAAAGCTATGAAGTTGAGGAGCTCTTTTCAAACTTGTAGGTATGTAATTCAAGGAAGATCGAAGCAGCACAAGCAGGAGTTGCGGTTTTGAAGTTCATGAAAAAACATGGTACAATACTTACCTTTTATTCTTTAAAGCACCGTAGTAACATCAACTCTCACAAATGCCCCCTTTTTATTTTCCATCTTTTATGCTTGAGAATCAAAACGAACGAATGTTGAATCTAGCCGCATGGTGGTCATGCTCTTTTCTCTGTGTTGTACAGATCTTTTATCGTTAATGGATGTGGACGAAACGCTTTCATCTCTACAAAAGATCTCTGCCCTTCAGGTAAGACAATCTCCTGTAAACTTAACTGAACCTATTTCGGCGGCTTTCTCATCTTATACTTTGCTGTTGGTTTCAGAGAGAGTTTTCCGAGTTTCTATCCTTGGATGAGTACCAGTTGCCTGAAGTGAGAGAAAAGTTATTTGAACGTTATCTTTACAGACATTTAGGTTACAGTAAAAACAAGGAGGTCGATAATTTTGAAGAAAAGGTAATCTATTCTAACTGTTTGATCAATCGTGCACGTAAGGTTTGAGTTTTGTGAGGAGTTGTAAACTACAGATGTTTTGGAAAGTAAACGGGCTTTCTAGGAGATCGAAATAAAGTTCTCGATTTTCATGTTGCTATAATAATACAATCCCAACGCCTATGATGGAAACGTATTCGTAATGCAGACGTGTTTTATTTGGTATTCGCATTAAGGAGTTATGATTGAGAATTATGAAACTGACTTTAAAACATTACTTCTAAAATCTGTCACTTTCGTCAATGTAGGTAGTTACTAAGGCCTTTCGCCCAAAGTAGAGCATGGGCCATGATAACTACCCCCCTTCATATGGTTCTGTCAGGGGCTATTATCTTCAATATCAAAGTCACTAACATAAAGCACTTAGAAAACGTCTACGTTGCAGCCTTTCCTGTTTTTGTATGTTTTGCAGAAGGACTCGCAAAGGACTATGAATGATGAAGATGATGTAAATTTGACTAAATTGTTTAGGTAACGTCTTTAAATAAATGAAATGTTCAAGTGAAAATAGCTAAACTTTGAATGTCAAGTTACTCTTATGTTCCACCCTTCTCTTGGGTTCTTACCATTGTTAATTGAACTTCGTATGCTGCTTAATTGACCATCTGTGTTTGTGCCAACCTTGTGATGATGCTTTTGACTTTTGTCTTTGAAAAGTCCAAATAATCAGTTGTTAATAAATATTTCCTCATTTTGTAGACTCGGCGAGCTTGTTGGTAAAACGAGGGATGACGTGAGACTGACCTTAATGTTTAAAGCTCTTTCCAGAGGAGAAGTGTCCCATGTTCTTGATATATGCAGGTTGGTGCAGTTAGTCAGTTCAAATGCGTGTTATTTTTATTGTCTTTTTAATAGACCTTATTCACGATATCCGCCATCTTTGCCCGCTCTAAAGGACTGATGGGAGAAAATCAATGTCACGTGGTTTCTCAGCGAAAAATTGCCAATGGAAGAAATCGCGCTTGAGTTTGTGTATTCTATAAATAGACAACAGGAAATGAAGACCCTTTCATCTTAAAGACGATAATGTCAAAATATGGGTGGAAGTAACCATTGTTACTTTTTTGTATGCAGTAGCGACCGTAGATGTCCGCATGGTAAACAGTAATAACGTAGATCTTGCCAAAACTCGAATGTTCATTTTGCATGACTGTGAAATCGTCGTCTCGTTTTTATAGAATAAACAAACTCGGCCGCGATTACTCATATTGGCAAATTTTATCACTTGGCCTCTGGCAGAAAAGCTGCTGTTAAGCACTTAAATCCTATTGATGGCCCTTAATGTGTCCATTTCAACACGAGTTAACTTTTTCATTTATCAGGGAGCTAATTGAGACAGCGCCGTCTAACTCATCGGCCCTCACTTTGTATAAAGTGGCTCTCACTGTTTGTGAGAGGCTAGCTGATGGACATTCCACTCTAACTGATAACAACAACAAGGGCATGAATCACGTGACCCAAGCAATCCATCGCCTACTGTGCCAGGCTGTAACACACTGCTCAGAAGGTAAGGAGGCACAGGATGTTGGAATTTCTTTGCCCAGTCCCTGTACGGCGACTTCCCAGGCCTTCTTAGTCAGTGCATTTCAGTGACGTATCCAAGACGACAAAAACCCCTCGGACCACGTGACCCAAAACGCATTGGCTGCGCGGAATATTAAGGGCTGGGGACTAGGCAAGAAAACCTCAGAAACCTTAAAGGATAAGTTGAAAAACATCTATAAATATTATTTTGATAAATTAGAAACCTCAAGAGAGGTAATAGTAATCTACAAAGAATTAAGGGAGGATGAGATAAACGTTGTTAACAAACGACAAACCTGACAACTTGGACTTGGAAATTGTGTCGTTAACTGTGATTGAGCTATTGGTTCTAATAAGCGAAAGCGGGGTGTGTGGATGTAGGGTCATGTAGGGTCCCATAGAAACCTAAACCTTTCAAACGACACGGCTTAGACCCAGAATGCTTGATATGAGCTACTTTTTAACATATCACCCTTAATTAAAAGCCAACAGAATCAAACTGTTCATCTTTTACCAGCATTACATTTGACTTGCTACATGCAGATCTACGAATTTTGTTTCCTCAGTGGTTTCTTATAATACAAAACCAATCACAATCCAAGCTGTTTTGAAGTAATAGTGTATTAGTAAAGCAGGAGGAATGAGGTCTTTTAAATGCACGACTATACGTTGAATTTTGAGTGGTTCTATATTATGTGAATATACGCTTTGCAGTGAACACAACGTCTTCTTTCGAATATTTAGAACTACTGTGTGACTGCACTGAGTTATGCAAATGTTGCCGCCTGACAGACTGTGTGTATTCACAGTGTGAGAGTGGGGATTATGGATTTTCAGTCCAGACGAATCCACAAAGGTTAGTGGTTTGTTCTCCTTAGATCACACTTGCAGACTTAAGACAAGGTCCTTTAAATCTAGACAAAGACCGAAACTACTGCAACGTTAATAAGTCGAACACTATACCAGCTTTCGCTCCCGGTGCTTTATGGTGCTTTATTAGTAGCACGGCTTTCTAAATTCAAGTATGTAAGGACGTCAAGCGGGAAACGTTTACCTTCTTCTTTTCTCTCCTGATTGTTGTTGCTTACTTTTCTCCCTGAACTGCTGGGCCTTAATTAAGCTTTATTCCCGTACGAAAGTTTTAACGGAAAGGCCAAGCACACTGGAAAGCTTTTAGAATAGGTACAGACAGGTAATGGGCTAGGTTTGCCATTGGAATCTTCCAGTCAAATGACGTGTCTTTTTGGAGGGCGGGAAGGTGGGGGGTTCCGAGGCCTGTTTGGCTGAACCGCCTACATTCGCCCACAGTTCGTTTCCTCCTTCACAAGTTAACCGTCAACGTTTTCTCGGAAATATTAGGCAGATTTGGCCAAGACAACACAACGTCAAATTAGAACGCGTAAGCGTACGGAAAAAGACTAAACCTACTTCCAGTGCTAAATTTGCCGTTCTGCCATTGGTCAACTCGTTGTCACATTGTCTTTGCTAAATGTGCCTATTATACTGATGACATCTCAAGTGGTACCAGAGATGTGGTTGACCACTCTACGAGTGCGGTTATAACCGGTTGAGATGTGTATGGTTTAGAGAACAAATATCTTACACAAGTCTTATATTTTCAGCTCAAACCAGGATGCATTCAATAACTGGATGTTTGGAAAAAGATTCAAGGAGGATTGTTTGGTGTTGGACTCATTTGTCGCTCTACCATTGGCTGCAAAGCTTAGCATGGCTGCTCTTCCTGGTAATGAACTCAAGGTCCTTCTATATGTTAGAAAAAAATGCTGAGGTGATGTTTTTCGGTTTAAATGGGAATAAACACTTCATAAGTTTTTTTGTGAGACACAGAATCTCGTCACAAGTAAATTGTTACCGCTTTCTTTCGTGCCTTAACTAAACAAGACATTGAGTAAAAATGGGTCCCGTGAAATTGGTCTTGGAACATTCTTATGAGCAGTGAGGTACTAAGTAGAGTCGAAATTACCAATCTTTTGAAGTTAGTGTTGGGGAGTTGTTCAGAGGTGGTGTTAATGTGGGATGGAACTCGTTAACTTAACGTATGCTGTTTTGATGTAGTGTTGCATGTGAGGCATGACGTCAGAGTTGCTGACGTCTTGATACTATTAAAATGGACAATTTCGTGTTAACTATACCACTTTCAGGCCATGGTTAGACAGATGTAACATGAACAAACAATCTATTCTTCTTAAAAAGCAGTCAATTTTCATCACTTGAAAACAGACATACATACATTCAAAAACCTGAAAGTTTACTCGAACTATTGTGTTTTGGCTGTGCGGCTTTTTAATAGACATAACCTGAATTGAAAGTCAAATAATTTTACATGTTGTGGTTCAAATTTTTGTTTTTTAAACTGGTAAAAATTTTCAAACTCAACTCATTTATTATGATTTGTAACATTCACAGGAGATCGCAGCCCTGTTGAACAATGTCCATACTACCAAGCTAGAGTGGCGGGAAGAAAACAGTTTTGCCAAGGTATCATTGTCGAAACAGTTCTAAGCAGATCACAGATATAAGAGGCTAAATTTTTGGAATTGGTGGGAAAAGATGAACCCTGTTTTAACAGCATCGCTGAGTGTGGGCACACGTTCAGGAATGATAATCCACACAGGAAAAAATAGTTACTATCCAATTTGATTCTTTATGTGTGTGTTTTTATTTTTATAGAATCGAAAGCAGTAGAAAGTGGCGAAGGAGAGACTCAAAGCTCTTCTTATTTAATGCTGACCAGTGCGGCTGGCTTGAATATAATACGACATTTACAAGAAAACAGTTTGTGCGAACTGTCATTACAATACTTATTTGAGGTATGTATCGCAAGGGTTATCATTACGGACTTAAGCAACTGCAACGGCGACCCCAAGGAAATAATCGCTCAAAAAAGAGTTGGGAACTTTTGGATTTCTTTGAAAGTGGTTCCGTATGTTTTATTTTCTTCATGTGAGGGAATTTTTCCAGGAAATGAATTAGTTGTTACGGCGTTTAAGTTCACAGGGCCGTGAGGGGTGAAGCTCGTTGTATTCCAAAACAGTTGAAAGCGCCGATAATTAACCTATAGCGTGTTTCCGTTGACCAGACGCCCTAAATTTAATCAGCAGACGTTTTTGAAAAACGTGGATTGCTTATGAGCATCTATTGTCAAGATTAAATTATTCTTGTTATCCTGTTCCGTATAAATTCAATAATATAAAAACTATAGTAAATGTCATAAGACGCCACAATTTCATTCTGTACTCCTAGTGCACGTTACATTCGTATAAAACTGATTAAAATTTCTTTTCTTCCCTTTAGACCCTTGGTCTCTGTCTTCAACACTTCGCAGTAAACAACATGCTCAGTATGGGAAAGGTGACTACTATCTATTTCATACAGTCAAACTCTGCTTTAACGCTATCACTATAAAATGTATGCGTATTAGGTTCCCTCGCTAATACGCATTTTGGATTCATTTCATGTTTCCATATTTTCAAGTGTTTGTTGATTCTCTTCACTGTTTTCTTTTCATCTAGGAAAGCGGAAGAAGCAATTCTGTCGAAAAACAGAGGCTAACTAAAATTGCTGCCTTGGGTACAAAAATGATCCATGAACTGACTGGAAATCTCTTGAGAAAGGTAGATAATAATATTGCATTCACCTAAAAAACCGAGAAAATTTCCCCCAACATTAGCATTTCACCTTCTGGTAATTTTAGGCTTGCCTTAAACGACATCCAATATTAGCAAAATTTACCGGGTAAACTTATTTCTTAGCAAAGCATCAGCTTATCAAGTATTGAAACAGTTACATTGTACAAAAAAAAAAAAACATAAGAACGAAACGGAACCTGAAATCTATGTCAAGAGCAACCGGAAAATGCCAGCATAGGCGACATCATAAATGGCCTGGGTCTGTTAACTTGTTTGAGGGTATAATTCATCTTGTTTTGCTTGGATTGGTTGGCACCCATTGTGAAGGATATTGAAGCAAATGAGGTCTTCAGGAAATGGTCAGGTAGATATTTGTTGAGATTAAACTGACAGGCTTAAGTAAAAATCTCGATACTCAAATCAAAACCGGTCTTCAATACAGGTTTTAGGTATCTAAATCCATAATTCTGGACATTAGTTGTTCAATCTTTAATTGTCATAATAAATTACTCGAATTGCTGTGTTTGCCTATTTTGTTTAATTTGACACTTTTAGTTCCCAAAGTCCGTTTAATAGAGAAGTGCAGCCGGCGCTTTTTCAATGTATAACTGACTGAACTTGAACTTTCGCGTTATTCCAGGTATTTAACTGCAGAACTGTCGACCATGATATTGGACTTGGCTATCTTTGCTCCATTCCAAAGCAGACAGCTTTTCAATACTTAGTTACTGGAACGAATTTTCTTGGTCAAAGCTGTTCAAAAATCCTGGTAAGAATGCTAAGGGAAGAATGAGTTGGACGTGCAAAAATGACAGTTTGTAGATACGTAGACAGAACTTAGATAGTCTGGGAGAAATGTGTAGCCTAGCCCATTCTTCTTTCTTTGTGCCATATATCGTAATGGAATTTCATTAACATCACAACCAGCCGTTCTACTATATCCAAAGCATATTATATGCGACCACGATGCCCTGGTGACCTTAAAATGAGCTGTTTAATTTTTGGAAGTTTTTAATCGCAGTAAATGGGGTGTATTCCGTAGCACTAAAGGAACAACAATGTACCACTCAATTGTTAGTAAGATTAACGAGAACATCAAAAGTTATGAAAATCTTTTTATAGAACATTCATTGTACTATATTCAAAACATATTATGTCTGACTGCAATGCCCTGGTAACATTTAAATCACCAGTTTAATGTTGGAAAGTTTTTTATCGCAATAGAGACCATTCCGTAGCCCTAAAGGAACAACAACCACTTAATAATTAATATATTGTCCTGTATTATTACTATTAAAGGCTTTTGCCAATGTTGGCATTGACTATGCCCAGCTATGTAATGAGCCAGCAGTACTCGAAAAGTGTCAAGAAATAGCCACGAACGCATCTTGGGGAGTCAAACTCGGAAGGCTGAAGGTAAAGAAAGTTGAAGATGGCACCTCCTCTTTTGGCTCTAGGGGCTTAGCGCGTCTTCTTAATGTTTGTTTTTTCGTTCGCTAGATGTCACTGAAGGATGTATACAAGAATGATCGAGAGGAGAAGCTGGCAATTTTACCAGACCTCATGCAGAATTCACAGATAGGCCTTGATATGATCTTAGAGTTTTGCAGGTAGATGGCTTTGATAAGTTATGTGTATAAGTCATATGTGGAAGTAATCTGTGGATAAAAACTTTTAAATCTAAAAGAAAACGTGTTGGGTATTTTTTTCTTAGGTCAAACAAAAATGCAGTCGAACAGGTCTCTTGTTGACATCTGCTTGATTACAGTGGCATACCACTCACATACTTTCCACACCTCTATAACATGGCCTCTTCCAGGGGTCACTCAGATCTGCTCAAAGGGAGTTTGACTGTAAGAAGGTTATCAATAGAACGGACGTTAAAGGAACTTTTTGTGGGTCACCCGACCGAACTGTTTTTATATTGGTGAGGGAAAGGGGGTGGAAGCAGGCGTAGTATCAACTCTTTCTTAGCTCTGACGTCTCAAAATACATTTACAATGTCTTTTTGGGTAACCTGTGGGCCTAAACTTCGTTTGAGCTCAGTTTTTACAGGTGTCCTCCGCTGGGTGTCATACTAGGTTATACTCAGCCGTCTTTGCATGACGATTGCATGAGATTCTCCTAAAGGACCAAGACAAGTATCTTGAACCGCTCACCATTCTACAACGACTGACTTTGCATGCATACTTTATTTTAATTTTTTTCGGGTCATTCATTGTGCTCTATTGTGTTACCTAATTAATCTTCCTTTTTCTTATAACACTTTTTTTCCTTTACATTTTATTTTACGAATCTACCTAGTTATTTATTTTTATTCATTTTTACACAACCCGCCTCGAAGAGCCTTTGCTACTTGCGGGTTGTGTTTTAATTTATTTTTGTACCCAAGTTTTTGAAATAAAATAAAGTTGTTGTTGTTGTTATTTGTATTTAGTATGTGTTGTTTTCCTAAAGGTTAAAGAGTCTTCAAAGTAATGCTGTCATGTTTTTTGACAGGGCGTTTAAATTGGATGAAGACAATGCTCTGCTGACGTACGTTAGACAGCAGTTGCTTCCACCGATGGGCCTTCCTTCTACGGGAAGGTCTCCAGTTACACAAGACAGCAGCATGGAGGAGTTAACTTATCAGCAGAATGTCAGCAAAGTGGTGCATAAGATTTCTTGCACGACATCACTTCTTAAACTCCTAGTGGAAGTAGGCTCCAAGGTAATCCAGTGAAGGTATAACCGGTACGGTTCTTTGTGTATCCAATGGCGGACTTAGAGCTTCAAATAGGTGATACTTTGCAAAACCAATCTATCAAGAGCTGCGTTCATTAAGTTGCCCCCCCCCCCCACCCCCATGGGCAACATGTTGTTCATTTTGTACAGCAGAACAATGGTTCGATTACTTACTGAATGGCTAACTGTTTCCTGCTACATTATGTTTTGTGTTACCTATGTTTAGATGACTATACAGTCATTGATGTCTTATTAAATTTGTTTACTTTGTTACACTGTGTTGGTAGGTTGATCCTTATGACTATGATACAATTGTGTTTATCCTGAAGTTGATCAAGGATTTATCACCTGAACAAAGTGCAACTGTTGATAAGGTATATTTAGATAATTAAAGCAGACTTTACTTAAGTAAATATTGGAACGCCATTTTAGCGGAGCCCCATAGCTAAGAAAATTTGGTTACCTATCCATCAATTAAATTTTGGTAGACACGTGACCGTACGTCCGCCCGCCCGCCGGCCTGTCCGTCCGCACTACAGGGAAACTCATGTGAAATGTTAAACTTTCTAGCTAGTGTGCGAGCCTGATATTACACTCTGACAGCTCTAAAAATAGGGTATCTGCTGACCAGTATCACATGCTCTTATCGCGGGCTCAGCTGTTGACCCATCGAGGTTAGGTGTTCTTTTACGTTTACCGCTGACAACTTTCTAGATTTCAAAAGAATCCCAAGCTCAACTCTTAATGTCTTTCTTAATTGCAATGTTTTTTCATTAACGGGAGATTCACCTTTAGTCTCGGCTAAATCTATATATGAAACTTTCGATATAAGTACATCAGGTAGGTGTCTGAAGTACATTTTGATCAGTGAAGCGTATTAGTCATCAAATCGTGTATCGTTATGTCTCGGTCGGAGCAGGTTCAGTGACCCATGGTGTATGATAGTCTTCAACGGAATTCAATGAAATATGCCTTCATTTGTTTTCGGGAAGGCACAGATCCTTTAAGAAAAGCCTCTACCCGTGTAAAGAGGTCATCAAACTGTCTGAGTTTCAAGAAGTCATGATTGACCTGATATTAACTGGTAGTTATTTAAAGGAGTTGGCGCCTTGTATTCGCTAGGCTTAGGATGTGCGTATAGCTGACTGTGTTGTTTTATTTCTAGGGAATTCAATTGTTAGATTACTTATATCAGTATGACCGCACTGCAACACCGACCAGTTATGAGAGATCTTTTCACTACTCATCAAAAAATACGGACAACGAAAAGGTAAGAAACCTGATATTCCCCACTCCCTAAACTCTAAGGCGACTGGGTACATGCTTTCGGCGCAAGGATTCCTGGGATCACTGCATCCAAAGCTCCAACCCATTCTGCCTAGAAGTACATTTACGAATGTACCTTTTACTGCTTAAGCGTCTTGTCAGTGTATTCTATTTATTCAAATAAATAGGTATTTATGCATAAACTTGTTCTAACTTTGCGTCTTTGTAAGACTGCCTATCGTGTAACCATTCATTTCAAACCTCCTCAGCTGTACATTTGTCCAGCATCATTTGCTTGGCAATAATGTGCGAAGTGAAATCTCTTCTTTTTTTCGCAGACAATACTTGAAAAAGAGAGACCACTATCTCCACTGTCAAAATCCAGGCTCCCATATCATCCTCTGCTCTATGGGGATCCATGGAAAGTTATTGGTAAGCGATTGTCGTTGATTGGGTAGGCGTTATGTTGCTAACTTACGCCTCCGCTTTGTATGAGTCACGGAAAAGTGTAATGGTTGTTTGAAACAAACTTGATTGTATGTCTTTTAGCTCCTTGTTTTTATACTATTTGGTTTCTAAAAAACGTCTGCTGTGGTTCTATCTTTCTATCATGAATTGCAGGTCCAGAGCTGTCAGAGGAAACAGTTCCAAAGCTTCTGGGCATTGCGAACTTACTGAAGGTTAGTTTGTGCAACTTTTGATGGCACTTTTTTTTTTCTGTAAATTCAATAAGCAATTTTTTACGTTGATTATGATAAGGTGATAAGTTTTCCAAACGTTGTTAAACAAGAACTTCGTGTGAAACCTTTACTTGCTTAAACTGCTTAAATGTTGGAAAAACGTTCAATGTGAAGACTGTGACAGTTGTCTTGCCTAGCCCCTATAGGCCTCATCATTGCACGCGGCCTATACGTTTTTGATCACGTTGTCCGTTCGTCTCGGAAACGTCACCAAAATTCGTTAACCGAGGAGGCCTAGGACTAGGCATACAATTGTCCTTAGATGAAGGAAACAGGGAGCTTTAGCAACGACAACGGCGACGTCAACGAGAACGTCAAAACGACCACTTTGCACCTGCAGCACACTTTTTTGTATATTTCTTTGCCGTCACTGCACGACTACGACGTGAAATCCTCTCATGCGATGTTTTATGGAGGACGCAAATTCACCACGACTAATTTTTTCCTTCTCTTTCTAAATTTGGGTTCGGTCTCCAAAAATTCAATTCCAGGAAAATTCTCCTATATTTGACATTTTAAGCAAGTTGGAATAATCGCGACAAAGTTTTAAAAAAAGGAAGTCTTGTTAATACGTTTTCGCTGCCGTCATCGATATACCCTCCTAATATGGGCGTGTTCATGGCGTGGAGACTATTCTTGAGTAATCAGGACCATAATAAGAGTTTAAAGTTGTTGTTATTTTGTTCTAGCTCTCCAGCGATCAGCTTTATTTAACAGCCATCCGTAACCTTGCTCGACCTTCAGCTTCACCAACTGACTCCAGTGATACTAACTTGAGTGGAATCACTTGTGAAGAAAAAAGCCAACTGGCCAAATCCTACAATAGTGAAAAGGCTAAGAGTATGCTCTACTCTATCAAAAACAAAGAAATGGCTATCGCTGCTGCTAAGTGGATCGCTCAGCAGCTTCCACTGGGTCTGTACACTGTTTTCCTTGTCTGTTTTCCCAAGTATATGTCGGGTAAACGAGCCAATAACACCAATACATTTTTTCTGTCGTTTCTCTCCTAGATGAAGAAAAAATAGATATACTGAAGACTTGTGTGGATCTTGCAATGGCCTGGAAGTCTTCGTGTTCTCAGAAGGTGATCTTTTCTTAAAACAGAATTTAAGTATCCCGCTTGCCCTCATTTTATCATAGCTTTGGGAAAATAATCATGACGAAGAGCTGGGTGTTCTTTTTCACAAATGGCTAACGGTTTTGAATTGTCAACTGATTTTTTTCCGTTACGGTCAACGGTGGCACATTTACTTTTCACTTTGTTTGATCATGCAGTGCATCACTTTCGTGAAAAGCTGACCAGCTTATTTTACCCACCCAATCCACCTGTTGCATCCACTTGACCCTTACTAACACCCTTATTGTGATACTTCCTGCAGGATGAAGAGAAAGCAAAGCTTACTCACAGCCGGCTGTTGGAGCTGTGTCGGGGCGTGGCCACAGAACATGTGCTCCACAAGTACAACATCACAGACCCTTCCATTGTTTCATTAACAAGTAAACCAGCTAAGCTTATTTGCCAACTGTATGAGACGTTTGGTGCAAGGGAACCAGGCACTGCTCATCATCCGCCAGGTACTGGTACTAGTCCAACTGTGGGAATTCGAGCTTCCTTCCATTTGCGTCAGCCACATGTAATTACTTCGAGTTTTGATTGGTTCAATGTATTGTCTGTGTCCTATGTGATTGGCCAGAGTAATTACTTTGGTTTTGGTTTTACGACACTCAAACGAAAACCACTCTAATGTGCGTGTGTTTTTATTTTTGTAGAATCAAAAGCAGTTGAAAGTGGCGAAGGAGAGACTCAAAGCTCTTCTTATTTAATGCTGACCAGTGCGGCCGGGTTGAATATAATACGACATTTGCAAGAGAACAGTTTGTGCGAATTGTCATTACAATACTTATTTGAGGTAAGTGTTGCAAGTGTTATCGTTACAGACTTCAAGCAACTGCAACGGCGACCTCAAGGAAATAATCGCTCAAAAAAAGAGTCGGAAACGTTTGGATTTCTTTGAAAGTGGTCCCATCTGTTTTATCTGCTTCACGTGAAGGAATTTTTCCAGGAAATGAATTAGTTGTGACGGCTGTGAATCTCGTTGTATTCTAAAGCAGTTGAAAGCCTCGATAATTAACCGCTCGCGTGTTTCCGTGTTTTTGAAAAACATGGATTGCTAATGAGCATCTACTGACGCGATTAAATTATTCTTGTTATACTGTTCCGTATAAATTCAATAATATAAAAACTATAGTAAATGTCATAAGACGCCACAATTTCATTCTGTACTCCTAATGCACGTTATATTCGTATAAAACTGATTAAAATTTATTTTCTTCCCTTTAGACCCTTGGTCTCTGTCTTCAACACTTCGCAGTAAACAACATGCTCAGTATGGGAAAGGTGACTATACTATGCATTTCATACAGTCAAACTCTGCTTTAACGCTGTCACTGAAATGTATCCGTATCAGGTTCCCTCGCTAATACCTTTTGTTGGGACAAAAGTAAAGAATGCCGTTTATTTGGATTCATTTCATGTTTCAATATTTTCAAGTGTTTGTTGATTTTCTTCACTGTTTTCTTTTCGTCTAGGAAAGCGGAAGAAGCAATTCTGTCGAAAAACAGAGGCTAACTAAAATTGCTGCCTTGGGTACAAAAATGATCCATGAACTAACTGGAAATCTCTTGAGAAAGGTGGATAATAATATTGCATTCACTTAAAAACCCGAGAAAATTTCTCCCCAACGTTAGCATTTCACCTTCTGGTAATTTGAGGCTTGGCTTGAACAACGTCCAATATTAGCAACATTAACCCCGTAAACTTATTTCTTAACAAAGCATCTGCTTATCAAGTATTTAAACAGTTACATTGTACTAAAAAACAGAATGAAACAGAACCTGAGATCTATGTCAAGAGCACCCATAAATGAGCATAAGCGACATCATAAATGGATTGGGTCTATTAACTTGTTTGAGGGTAGAATTAATCTCGTTTTGCTTGGATTGGTTGGCACACATTGCGAAGGATATTGAAACAAATGAGGTCTTCAGGAAATGCTCAGGTAGATGTTTGTTGAGAATGAACTGACGGGCTTAAGTAAAAATCCCGATACTCAAATCAAAACCGGTCTGCAATACAGGTTTAAGGCATCTCAATCCATAATTCTAGACCTTGTCCAATCTTTAATTGACATGATAAATTAAATTACTGCTGCGTTTGCCTATTTTGTTTAATTTGACACTTTTAGTTCCCAAAGTCCGTTCATTAGAGTAGTGTAGCCGCTTTTTCAATACATAGCGGACTGAACTTGAACTTTCTCGTCGTTCCAGGTATTTAACTGCAGAACTGTCGACCATGATATTGGACTTGGCTATCTTTGCTCCATTCCAAAGCAGACAGCTTTTCAATACTTAGTGACTGGAACGAATTTTCTTGGTCAAAGCTGTTCAAAAATCCTGGTAAGAATGCTAAGGGAAGAGTGAGTTGGACGTGCAAAAACACAGTTCGTAGATACGTAGACAGAACGTAGATAGTCTGGGAGAAATGTGTAGCCTAGCCCACCCTTCTTACTTTGTGCCATATATCGTAATGGAATTTCATTAACACCACAACCAGCCATTCTACTATATCCAAAGCATATTATATGCGACTGCGATGCCTTGGTGACCTTTAAATCAGCTGGTTAATTTTTGAAAGTTTTTAATTGCAGTAAATGGGGAGTATTCCATAGCCCTAAAGGAACAACAATGTACCACTCAATTGTTAATACGATTAACGAGAACATCAAAATTATTAAAAAATTCTTATAGAAAATTCATTGCACTATATTCAAAACATATTACGTCTGACTGCAATAGAGTACTAAAGTGTGACGTCATAAAAGTAAAATTTCTGAAATTATGGGATTTGTCAGGATATTCTGAAAGAACAATGTCCAAGAGGCCTACTTGCCAAAAATGAGCATTTGGGGGCAAATTGTCGCTGAGATCGTAGCCCAGTTATGCTTAGAAAACTCCATACAAACCCTTCTAAATTTTTTTTGGGTCGACCCAAAAAAATTTTAGATTTTTTTTAAATGCTCATTTTTGGCAAGTAGACCTCTTGGACATTGTTCTTTCAGAATATCCTGACAAATCCCATAATTTCAGAAATTTCATTTTTATGACGTCATCACTTTAGTACTCTATGCCCTGGTAACATTTAAATCACCTGTTTAGTGTTGGATGGTTTTTCATCGCAATAGAGACCATTCCGTAGCCCTAAAGGAACAACAACTACCAAACAATTAATATATTGTCCTGTATCATTACTTACTATTCAAGGCTTTTGCCAATGTTGGCGTTGACTACGCCCAGTTATGTAATGAGCCAGCAGTACTCGAAAAGTGTCAAGACATAGCCACGAACGCATCCTGGGGAGTCAAACTCGGAAGGCTGAAGGTAAGGAAAGTTGAAGATGGTGCCTCCTCTTTTGGCTGTAGGGGCTTAGTGGGTCTTCTAAATGTTTGTTTTTTCGTTCGCTAGATGTCACTTAAGGATGTATACAAGAGTGATCGAGAGGAAAAGCTGGCAATTTTACCAGACCTCATGCAGAATTCACAGATAGACCTTGATATGATCTTAGAGTTTTGCAGGTAGATGCTTGTGATACGTTGCGTGTGTATATATGCGTTAAACTCATACGTGGAAGTTATCTGTGGATAAAAACTTTTAAATCTAAAAGAAAACATGTTGGGTATTTTTTTCTTAGGTCAAACAAAAATGCAGTCGAACAGGTCTCTTTTATTGACATCTCCTTGATTACAGTTTCATACCACTCACATACTTTCCATACCTCTATGACATGGCTTCTTCCATGGGCCACTCAGATCCGCTCAAAGGGAGTTTGACTGTAAGAAGGTTATCAATAGAACGCACGTAAAAGGAACTTTCTGTGGGTCACCCGCGTAGACTGTTTTTATTTTGGTGAGGGAAAGGGGGTGAAAGCAGGCGTATTATCGACTGTTTCTTAGCTCTGACGTCTTAAAATACAACATGTCTTTTTGAGTAACCAGTACCCTGTGGGCCTAGACTTCGTTTGAGCAAACTCGTTTGAGCTCAATTTTTACAGGTGTCCCCCCCTGAGTGTCATACTGGATTATACTCAGCCCTCTTTGCACGATGATTGCATGAGACTCTCCTAAAGGACCAAGACCAATATCTTGAACCGCTCACCATTCTACAAAGACTGACTTTCTTTCAGTATCTCACTTTGCTTGTAAAGCATGCATACTTAATTTTACCATTTTTCGGGTAATTAATTGAACTCTTTTGTCTGACCTAATTAATCTTCCTTTTTCTTATAATACTTTTCTTCTTTACATTTTATTTTACGAATCTACCTAATCATTTATTTATATTTATTTTTACACAACCCGCCTCGAATAGCCTTTGCTACTTGCGGGTTGTGTTTTACTTTATTTTTGTACCCAAGTTTTTGAAATAAAATAAAGTTGTTGTTTTTGTTATTTGTATTTAGCATGTGTTGTTTTCCTAAAGGTTGAAGAATCTTCAAAGTAATGCTGGCATGTTTTTCGACAGGGCGTTTAAATTGGATGAAGACAATGCTCTGCTGACGTACGTTAAACAGCAGTTGCTTCCACCGATGGGCCTTCCTTCTACGGGAAGGTCCCCAGTTACACAAGACAGCAGCATGGAGGAGTTAACTTACCAGCAGAATGTCAGCAAAGTGGTCCATAAGATTTCTTGCACAACATCACTTCTTAAACTACTGGTGGAAGTAGGCTCCAAGGTAATACAGTCAAACTTTGTATATACAATGGCGGACTTTGAGCTTCAAATAACATGGGACGCCCGCTCTTCAGGACCCTAAGATTAGAGGTGGGGCAGGGCTCGAAAAAGGACTTGAATTGTAGCTTCTCCTTTGGGCAAGCAGCTCTCCCATTTTGCTAATTAATAGGATGACTTTCCTGTTCCCTTGCACATCGGGCAAGAAAGCCTTAAAGGTTACTTGCCTCGCAAGAAAATTTACTTGTCCCGGGCTACCGGACGTCACTTCTTTCGAGCTTTCGGAGTGGGGGTGGGGGAGAACTCCGCCTCGAAAATAATTTTTCTCGGCCCTGCGGGCTTTAGTTTGGCCTTAAAATAAGTTGGGTTGATACTTTGCAAAATCCATCAAACAACATCAAACAGGAGCTGCGTTTATAAAGTTGCCGCTCCCCCCCCCCCCCCCCCCCNACTTTGTTTCAATGTGTTGGTAGGTTGATCCTTATGACTATGATACAATTGTGTTTATCCTGAAGTTGATCAAGGATTTATCACCTGAACAAAGTGCAACTGTTGATAAGGTATATTTAGATAATTAAAGCAGACTTTACTTAAGTAAATGTTAGAAAGCCATTTTAGCGGAGCCCCATAGCTAAGAAAATTTGGTTACCTATCCATCTAAGAAATTAAGTCACCTGACGGTACGTCCGCCCGCACCACAGGGAAACCCATGTGAAATGTCACACTTTCTAGCTAGTGTGCGAGCCTGATGTTGCACATTGACAGCTGTCAATATAGGGTATCTGCTGACCAGTATCACATGACCTTATCGCGGGCTCAGGTGTCTACCCATCGCATTAGCGCTGACTACTTTCTGGTTTTCAAAAGAATCGCAAGCTCCACTCTGATTGGATTTCTTTATCGCAATATTTTTTCATTAACGGGAGATTAGCTAGCCTTTAGCCTAGATGTCTGAAGTACATTTTGATCAGTGAAGCGTATTACCCATCAAATCGTGTATCGTTAAAAGCATGTCTCGGTCGGAGCAGGTTAAGTGACCCATAGTGTATGATCGTCTTTACGGGAATTCAATGAAGTGTGCCTTCATTTGTTTTCGGGAAGTCACAAATCCTTTAAGAAAAGCCTCTACCTGTGTAAAGAGGTCGTCAAACTGTCTGAATTTCAAGAAGTCCTGATCGATCTCATATTAGTAGGTAGTTATTTGTATTCGCTAGGCTTAGGGTTTGTGTATAGCTGACTGTGTTGTTTTATTTCCAGGGAATTCAATTGTTAGATTACTTATATCAGTATGACCGCACTGCAGCACCAACCAGTTATGAGAGATCTTTTCACTACTCATCCAAAAATACGGACAACGAAAAGGTAAGAAACCTGATATTCCCCACTCCAGAACCTTAAAGGGGACTGGGTACAAGCTTTCGGCGCAACGATTCCCGGGATCGTTTGGGTGGACTATCGTTACTTATAATTGGTTAATAGTTGGCTTGAATACCATCGACCAATCATAACTAACGCTTGTCCACCCAAATGATCCCAGAAATCACTGCACCGAAAGCTCTTAGCCATTCTCCCTAGAAGTACATTTACAAGCTTACCTTTTACTGCTTTAGCGAGATGTCAGTGTATTATATTTATTCAAATAAATAGGTAGAAGAATCTTCACGTAGTCGGTACTATTATTTGTGCATAAACTTGTTCTAACTTTGTGTTTTTGTAAGACTGTCCATCGTGTGACCATTCATTTCAAACCTCCTCAGCTGAACATTTGTCCAGTATTATTTGCTTTGCGAAGTGAAATCTCTTCTATTTTTTCGCAGACAATACTTGAAAAAGAGAGACCACTGTCTCCGCTGTCAAAATCCAGGCTCCCATATCATCCTCTGCTGTACGGGGATCCATGGAAAGTTATTGGTAAGCGATTGTCGTTGATTGGGTAGGCGTTATGTTGCTAACATACGCCTCTGTTTTGTATGGGTCACGGAAAAGTCTAATGGCCCTTCAACAGAGAAGTCTTAAGGATTAATGGTCGTTTGAAACAAACTTGATTGTATGTTTTTAGCTCCTTGTTTTTATGCTATTTGGTTTCTAAAAAACGTCTGCTGTAGTTCTATCTTTCTATCATGAATTTCAGGTCCAGAGCTGTCAGAGGAAACAGTTCCAAAGCTTCTGGGCATTGCGAACTTACTGAAGGTTAGTTTGTGCAACTTTTGATGGCACTTGTTTCTTTCTGTAAATTCAATAAGCAATTTTTTACGTTGATTATGATAAGCTGATACGTGTTCCAAACGTTGTTAAACAAGACCTTTGTCGCAAAACCTTTACTTGCTTAAACAGCTTAAATGTTGGATAAACGTTCAATGTGAAGACTGTGACAATTGTCGTACCTAGTCCCTAGGCCTCATTATTGCACGCGGCCTATGCGTTTCGGGTCACGTGGTCCGTTCGTCTCGGAAACGTCACCAAAATTCGTTAACTGAGAAGGCCTGGGACTAGGCATACAATTGTCCTTAGATGAACAAAATAGGGAGCTTTATCAACGCCAAAGGCGAAGGCAACGAGAACGTCAAAACAACAACTTTGCTCGTGCAGAACACTTTTTTTGTACGACTTCAACATGAAATTCTCTCGTGCGATGTTTTATGGCGGACGTTAATTCACCACGACGAATTCTTTCTTCTCTTTCTAAACTTGGGTTCGGTCTCCAAGAATTCAATTCCAGGAAAATTCTCCTATATTTGGCATTTCAAGCGAGTCGGAATAATCGTGACAAAATTTGAAGAAAAGCGACGTCTTGTTAATAGTGACGTTTTCGCTGCCGTCGTCGATGTGCCCCCTAATATGGGCGTGTTCAGGGCGTGGAGACTATTCTTGAGTAATCGGAACCATAATGAGAAGTTGTTGTTATTTTTTTCTAGCTCTCCAGCGATCAGCTTTATTTAACAGCCATCCGTAACCTTGCTCGACCTTCAGCCTCACCATCTGGCTCTAGTGATGCTAACTTGACTGGAATCACCGCTGGAGAAAAAAGCCAATTGGCCAAATCCTACAATAGTGAAAAGGCTAAGAGTATGCTCTACTCTATCAAAAACAAAGAAATGGCTATCGCTGCTGCCAAGTGGATCGCTCAGCAGCTTCCACTGGGTCTGTATACTGTTTTCCTTGAATGTTTTCCCAAGTATATGCCGGGTAAATGAGCCAATAACACCAATAATTTGCCTGTCGTTTCTTTCCTAGGTGAAGAAAAAATAGATATACTTAAGACTTGTGTGGATCTTGCAATGGCGTGGAAATCGTCGTGTTCTCAGAAGGTGATCTTTTTTTAAAATAGATTTTAAGTATCCCGCTTGCCCTCATTTTATCATAGATTTGGGAAAATACGTCTTCAAGCAACTTTTAGTTAATCTGACGAAGAGCTGGGTGTTCTTTTTCACAAATGGCTAACGGTTTTGAATTGTCAACTGATTTTTTTCCGTTACGGTCAACGGTGGCACATGTACTTCTCAAACTCATTAATAATTCATAAAGAAAATACAAAGGAAATTAATGTTTAATGAGTGTTTGGATATCAGATGAAAAACTGCTCATTTTTGCATCCTTAATTTCTCCTTCAAAAATCATTTTGTTTGAGAAGAAATATCAAACATTCGACACAGTGTTTCATCATCAGATGAAACACCTCGAAGTTCGTCAAAAATACTCCGCTGCGCGTCGTATTTTCAACTCTCTTCTCGGTGTTTCATCTGGTGATGAAACACTGCATCTCATGTTTGATATATTACTTGTCACTTTGTTTGATCATGCAGTGCATCACTTTAGTGAAAAGCTGACCAGCTTATTTTACCCACCAAATCCACCTGTTGCATCCACTTTACCCTTACTAACACCCTTATTGTGTTACTTTCTGTAGGATGAAGAGAAAGCAAAGCTTACTCACAGCCGGCTGTTGGAGCTGTGTCGGGGCGTGGCCACAGAACATGTGCTCCACAAGTACAACATCACAGACCCTTCCATTGCTTCATTAACAAGTAAACCAGCTAAGCTTATTTGCCAACTGTATGAGACGTTTGGTGCAAGGGAACCAGGCACTGCTCATCATCCGCCAGGTACTGGTACTAGTCCAACTGTGGGAATTCGAGCTTCCTTCCGTATTCCAATTTTTTCACTCGAATAAATATTCTCTCTCCCACACAATAGTCGTCACGCTTAATAACCAAAAGATTCAATCAACATATTTCAGAGTGGAACTTACTCACTGATTTCTGCTGGAACCATTTTTGTGTACCGTATTTTTTTCTTTTGGTATATTTGTCCATATTGCTTCTGCTTGATATTGGGGTGGTTTAGACTTGCCGTTCTGCATAGTTCTTGCTCGTCCAACATGGGATCACACAGTCCAAGACGGACATTACCATACCCACGGGGCGTCGATATTACCTATCCAACATCAATTTTAACAGCCTCGCATTGAGCCTGAAATTCCCATTTTTTTGGATTTCATCTTAGGTCAATGACTTCAAGCCTATGCAACCTGGTGACGGTTTTGCAAAGTTTTCTTTTAGAATTTATTTTTGTCATGACTTTTTTCTCTTGTAGATATCCACAAAGCGTCAGAAGAAATCGCCAATGTCAACAACACTAAAATAGAGAAGATCAGACTGCATTTGATAGAGGTTTGATTATGTAGTCACTATTTGTTTGAATGTTTAAAAGAGATGGTCGGTTCAAAAGGACGAATACTCGTATAGATTAAATTATTATTCCATTAGCGCTTGTGATCGTCTTATCAACTTTTACTTCGTATACGAAATCATGAAACTTTCTGCTTGACCATGATTTTAACCCTGAGCTTTGGGATGTTTAGACGAAACACTCCATTCAATTGAAGTAATCAAGCTATTGAATTCAAGAGCAGCCGAGTTGTTAATATACGCGAGGATGGCGAGTAATTGATATGTATAAGATCCTGCTCTCTAGGCTTAAGAGAGTTACTCTCTCCCCCTTAGTAAGCCCCAGAAGTGTTTCAACCTTAAAGTGTAAAATTACAACCGCTTTTACTATCTTTGCAACCACCCTTTAAGGCTTGGTATATCCTACTAAGGTTTTGCCACAGATTGCCTGTGTTTCTGGTTCAGAATGCTTATGATATGTTGGTCCTCTACTTCATAGAAATGGTTACCTTCTTCAAGTCAATCTTCAGGAGGAGACTCAGAGGTATTTTAAAACTAAACTGGAATAATTGCAATCTGGGGCAGAGATTGCCTTTGATGTTGCACATTTATGCTGTCACAAAACCCCTTATTGTTACTCTTTATTGGGGATCGAACCGTAAATCACATTTTCCTCCCTGCACAATAGTTTATCTACTTTGGCACTTGATATTAATGCAAAAAGTACTTTCAACGTTAATTCTTTGATACCTTTAGTAAGCTCCTGTTTCTTCAAATTAAGTTCTTTGGTGGCAATAAAATATTTTTCTCTCTGAATTCTCACCAAAGTCATGATCATTCCAAAAAATCAGCAATGTGCATTCAATGTTTCAACGATAGTTTTGTTTCTGCCTGTAAATCAGTGACACCATTTATTTACACAACCTTAAACTATTCTTTATCCTTAGTTTGGCACCCCTGGCGGCGACGAGAGTGATGAGAATGAAGAAGATGAACACAACTTAAGAAGGTATAGTGTCATTAAAAGCAAATTATGTTAGTTTTTTTTTTCGCGTTCTGACAAAGGGTACGTTAAAGGAGGAACTCACTCCCGAAGGCATGCCAGTGTGTCCGGCACCAAAGTGCATGGTCTCCGCCCTTTATCTTTGAAAATAGGTCTCAGACATTTGCCTGTCTGTTTCAGCGTCTGGTCTATGCAGCACGCTATTATTTCTCACTGTGAAGTCATTGCCCCCTCCCCACCCCTTTGCAAGAAACGCTGGTTAAGGGATGTCTGTATTCTTTTTCTTTTTGGTTTTGTCCAGGGTGATATATATCATGCAAAGCACTGACCAACAAACTGCTGTCCGATTTCTGCTCAATCTTGCTAACAAGGTGAGATAATTGAACTTAAACAATGTTTCGTTTAATATTCGAGTGTATTTTCACAGTAACATAATTAACTGGTGACATATATGTAGATGGCGTACATAACGGTCAAGTCGTAGCAGATAACATGTATGTCATACCTGAGAACTAAAATAGCGTGACTGATTGTTTCCGAGGCTCCAACAATGCGACAGACTGAATACCTTACTAACACTAACTACAACCACACTGCATTACCATTCTGAAACTACACTATGGTCAAACACCATCACTGGCAACAGATGGTCAACGAGTGACACTAGAGTCATAATTCGACGTTTTAACCTCCAAAGTGTGCTTATTCTAACCCCGAGTTATCCTTTTGACTTGGGGTTATTACCCTTCAAAACGCGAAACGTTGAACTGCAGGAATAAGACCATGGTGTAGTTGCATAATTTCTGTCCTTTCTTTTCATATACTTTTCTTGTTTTGCTATTTTAGACGGGTTCGTCAAGTACCTGTCGTGTCCGTGCTCTTCGTGCTCTATTCTCCATTGCTCCTGGAGAGTTTATTGAAAAGCTTTGTAACACATCAATTTCTGTAATCAGGTGAGAAAAAGAGAGACTGTTAAATAGTTATCAAGAGGCTACTATTGATTTATACCTCGAAATTATATTAAGTGTCACCTTCCACAGAGAAAGGACAAATGTCAAGGTGAATTCTTGAAGAATTGCATGTTGTTGTGATTTGCAAAAATGTTACCAACAATACTTTCCTCTTTGGAGGCTCTTACATTTGTATAAACGTTGCTTCTAGATTGGTTTGGCCATTAAACTTTATTTTGAGTAAAACATCTTGACATACGGTAGCCTTGGCATTTAACCGTGTCTCAAAGCTCTTGTTGGTGGGTACCTTGTGTATCGAGACACGAATTTTTCTGATATGTATCGCACAATATCTGACGTCAGTACAGAAAGTATCCTCATGATCTATCCTCATACACCACGTACCTAACGCTCGTATCTTGCCGCCGCTGACAGGCAACAGATGCAGGCTTTGGTTTGCCTGGCGGAACTTGAAGGACTGCATATCCAGCAGTCAGCCAGCGCCTTTGACAAGTGTAACAAAGAAGGACTGGTACGAGGGTTGTGGCGAAATCATAAACACGAGAGAAAGGTGTGTTATGACAACAACAACAACAACAACAACAACAACAACGACAAACTTTATTAATAAACAGATAATGTTACAGAAGCATTGCGCACAGCTAGCAAGGCTGTTTGAGGCAGGACAATGCGTGCAAAATATGAAATTAAGACTACGGCTAACTAAGGAAAGTTTACACTTGGTTTTTTTTTTTTAGTTTCTTTGTTCCGGTCACAGTTGAAAAATAGTTAAAAGATTTAACAGAAATTTAGTAAGAAGCCGGGATTGATCGAGAACTCGGCCGACCAGTACGCACGCGGTACCAGTCTCCAGTAGAGAGACTCCACTTTGTCAGTAGAGTCTTGAAATATCCTCGAATTCTATTCTCCCATGAAAACATTACTTCATTTTTTTCCATTGGAAAGAGGATTTTGCAAGGATTTGGATGTCTATATTTCACGTCCTTGAATACCATTGATTCCCAAACAGTATTCTTCCAATATATTTTACACGTTATCGTTAGGCTCAAATAGTGGCTTCTACACTGGAAAGCAATCAACAATTCATTTGTCTAAAGTGTTACTGCTTCTGGGGTTAAATACCTGTTAATTAGCAAGTATAATTATTGTTTTAATGTTATGTATCAGCCTCAGTTCTTCTCTTTAATTAACCTCCCAATGAATTATTTGGTTACCTGTACTGAAAAGTCTTAATACCAAAAATTAATCGTAACATCTTAACTTGAAGAAAACATCTAAAAGGGGGATCGTTAGTAAGAACAAGACGCGCCGATAAAAGAACCAAGAAAACGTCTTTATGTTACGCTACCCTTTTCAGGCTGTTCGTCTTGTAGCAGATTTGTGTCTGGATAACAGTATACACGACCCACAGCTATGGAACAGTGTTCTTCAACAACTGTTGGCTTTTGGAATGGTAAGTGAGCATACCCCACCTGATCAGCTGATAAACTGTGAGGTCGATATGGACTGACTCACTCGCTAGCAGGCTAACTAACAAACCACTGTAGGAGGATAGAAAAGCTGACCTTTGGCGCTATAGCTCGTAACCAGAGCGAATCGCTACGGTGGTCAATCTACCTTACCAACTCCGGTGATAAAATCAAATCTTTTATCTTTATATTTCACCCCCTCCCTGCACCGACTCAGCACCACAGTTTTCTTACAAACTAAGCCCTTCATTTAACTGACAGAGCAGCTGATCAGTTTTTGGACATAATGCGTGACTGGTTGACTGACTGGGTGGATGCTAAGACATGATCCATAGGCTAGAGTTAACAGAGCCCATCCTCGGAGACGAAGGGGCGGTCAGCGGTCAGTAGGATGAACAGAACCGTCGTTATGAAGAAAGGTCAAGAACGTGGCACACTTGTATGAAACTGAAAAAAAAAACGAAGTGTCGTTTAAAATCTTAGTTTGATCGTGTCGGTTTTCTTCTCTCTCTTTTAGATAAAGTATCTTAGGCGTGTTCTAGTAAACTTGGCAGGGATCTCGGAGCTCTGGCAGGTGAGTGTTATGGGATAAACACTGCCCTATGAATAGTCCAGTGCTAAATTTGGCAAACTGTATTTGTTATTGTCGCTTGAGTAAAATTTTGGGAGTCACGAGGTTCTCAGTAACCTCTGTTTTCATTGCCTGTAAAAAAAAAACACCTGTTTTTTGGGCTAGCAGCATTGTGTCAGCCATTCATCCAATGTTTTTCGTTTTTTTTTTTAACCAATAGGACAACTCTTTCACCATTTTCACGTTTTTTACCCCGGCTTTCTCTTGGGACGACTGTAATACCCAGGGAGATTTGAGACAATGGTTATTTGGATGGTAACTAAGGTGTATTATGAGCAAATGTGAAAATGGTCAATTTCCGATGTGATGTCTGCTTTGAAATCGTGAAATAAAGGGAGAACTTCGACTTCAGTGTGAGTTATTATAACACAACTGGCGTTTTACTTTGAGATTGGAATTACGCGTTTTTCTCTAGCTCTTATACAGTCAAACCTCCACTAACGGTACTAACGGCCACCTTTTCTCGACGACCACTATTTTTGTCTCGGCCAATAGATTTACTCACCTACCCCTCCCCTAACCAAATGTTAACACTGCTTTCTCACAAAGGACAAAATTTTGAATTAGGGGAAGGGTAGGTGGACAGTTTCCTAGAATATTCTATTTATCCATCGAATGTGTAACTGCCTACTCCGTTTAGGTTCGTTGTTTGCCTCAGGTGTGGAGAAGTGTTTTGACGGCACCTTTCAAGTCAGGTAAGCCATGGCATACCGGATTGTATGGAGATTTTCTGCGGTAAAAATGTGATCGGATGTTATTGTCCTGCAATAAAAAGAAAAAAAAGAACGTGCGCTTGAAACGTAAGAAAAGGAAACGAACAAAACAAAAAAAAAGTAATAAATAAAGACGCATCGTTTATGCAAGCCAAAGCTTACATGTTCTTGCGACGGAAACTGGCTGATCATTTCATAGTGGTCTGACTGAGTCCCAAATCAATTTTCACTTTTGTTTTTTCACCCCATTCGTTTTTGACTGGGACAAATGAACTTGCTCAGACATCTGCTGACAACTCGCTTTGTTACCTAGCTGGCAGAATATTGCACCTTTACAGTGAAGGTTATAGGTTTGTTACATTGAAAAATGTCTTAATTGTAATTTTACTTTATTTCAGTTTCCTCTCCGTTATCCGACGAAGAGGTGATTGCCTGCGAAGAATCTGCATCGTTACTTCAAAGGTGTGCGATGTTTTATTGTCAAGTGTAACATCCTCATCAAAATTCCCATTATATTTTTTTAGTTTGTTTTCATAGGCAACAACCATTTCCAGATATTTTACACTTTACGGACAGTTTGTACCCAACTAAAATAAGTCCGCCGTTGAAAACTGTCCGACCAAATTTCTGAGGGTACAATGTACATATATGGAGGACACCTTTTGTCCCTGTAGAAAGGGAACAAACGTTTTCTGAGTAGCCACCCAAGGAAAACTGCAATAGAGTGCATCACGAGGTGTCTGTGATTGACATGCAATTTCCTCTGGCGCACATCTAATTGACCTAATAAGTAGCCCGTGCTACCTTTGCTTGAACACACACTTAACCTCCACGCTTATTGGCGTTTAATGAGTAAATGAATATTTCAATGATTTCTTTTTTCTTTCAGGTGTCCTCTGCTGCTTGATCTGGATGTGTATTCCATAGCTGTTCAGTTTCATAAAGTTGGTCTCCAGGCCCACGCACTCGCCTGTCTCATGCTCATCCCATCAAGCATTGCGCGCCAAAAACATGTTCAGGTTTAACCCGTCTTCTGGTTTACCTTTTCATTTGGTCAAATTTTGCTCCTGTCATTTTGTTGTATTCGCATATGAATTTAAAGTGAGAAGGCAGCAAGTCCGATTCCAATTGGTTCCACAATCATAAACCATTTGTTCTTGTTAAACTTACTTATTTGGGCAGTTTCAGTTCTGCATACACGGTTCAGGTAAAGAAGAAGAGTTCTTTAACAGGCAAGGTGTGTTACAGCTATTTTCACTATTTTCCCTTTGTTGTTTTGAAGCTTTTACCCTTTGTTTTGTTTGTAGACCTTACTGGAGACAAACTGCGTTACTCGTGTACTTACTCAGTTGGATGAACTACGGCAGAGAGGACGCACCATCACCCAGGCTGATATTGTAAGCCGGAGACTACTTTGCTGTTTGAGCACTTCAGTTTTTTTAACACACGTGGATAAGTGGATTCGCTACTTAGAAACGGGCAGGAAACTGGAGCCGAAATGTGTCAGCCCGCAATTGTTTCTGGGATCATTACTGGTAACGTGGCAGTCAGCTATTGGCCAATTTCAGTAACAGTCCCAGAAGTACTTGCGAACTGTAACTTTGGCAAGTTTCCTTCTCAGTAAGTGTGGTGGTGTTTATGTTTCTGTACGAAGTCCGTGGATGAAATCCTCGTGTGTGACTAGTCAGATGTAGTCAAGTCATTTTAAGTCAATTTTTATTTTAACTCACTCAGAGCTGAGATTTTTACTTGATTGTTTATATGTCTTCAGGTTGAACAAGAAGTGTTCAAACATGTTGAAGAAAAGCAAGGGTATCAGGTCAGAACTGAAATTTACTGCCACGTAACCTAAATGAATAAAAAGTAACTAATGATTGAGAAGTAGCACACCCTTTGAAATTTGAAAATGTTGGTTATGAGGAGAATAGAAAACCAGAGTAGTAGGAGGGAAACTTCTTGTAGCAGAAAAGAGAACCGACAACAAATTAAACCCACGTTTGGCGTCGCTTCCTGGATTCGAACCCAGGCCACATTGTTAGCAGGCGAGTCAGTGCTGTAAGCTCCGCGCCTAGTTCAGACTGCACCTGTAATTAGTTAATAAGATATATGCGGATGGATTTTCTTCTAAGTCGTCTTGGTCTTTTTCAGATCCTGCTTGGCACATCGTACTTTGACAAGTTCCTAAGCTTCCTAATTGTTAATAAAACCATAACTGGTATACTGCTAAAGACGATACAAGCCAATAGGTATTTAATTCTCATTTTATAAAATGTCTTACCGTTTGTCTCACGATGCAGTCGCCTGAGATGTAAAGCGCGACTTTTGGCTGCTTTCTGCCAGTCTTTATCACGCGGCTAAGTCGACTGATCCTTTTTCACCGTGTGTATCACTTTGGTCAGCTGGGCTTGATGTTTTCTTCAATGACATGCCTCCTACAGGCTGCAGTATTAGTCCAAAAAGTGTCGTATTTGTCCAATAACATTCGGCCAAGCTCCTGTATTCCCCCTAAAAGAAATTGAGAATCCCTTTCAGCGCTTGTTTTCGTTTACCGCGCGACTTGACTATACAGTAAGCTCGCCCCGTCTTCCTTGAGAAGCTTGAGAGTTAAGACCCAACATAGAACTTACTTAAACAATTGAGGTCAGGATCTAATGTTGTGGAAAATGATCTTTGACACACCACTTACTGGGTAGATTATTAAAGCCACATTGAAAACAAAGTGTAAGAATACCTGTATAGAACAGAATCAATACTTTGAGCTTTCTTGTTATTTTAGGCTGGAGAACGCAATGCAGCTTGTTCGTTTGTTTCACCAAATGCACCCCGATGAACCTTCCGCTGAATATATCGCTTCTAACCAGCTGAGCGGGTTTGAAGAACTTTGGGTAAGTCTAGGGTGATGTGGTCATGGAAATAATCAGACACCAATCGTTGCGTGTTATTAGAGTATTTTATCGTTTACATTCAGGAGACTTGCAGCATTTTTCTCTAAGAGTGGATTTCTACTTTCGCGTAAAATTTACGCGCCTAAATAAAATATAGGGGATATATGAAATTCGCCCATAAACGTAAGAGTTGAGCGACGTTGAAATTTTACGTTGACGTGCGACCTTCCACAAATTGCCTCTATTTTATTTACGCGGGTAAAATATTACGTGACAGTGGAAATCCTCTTTCCGTCAGTCAGTAATAATAGAATAGAGGAAATTATTCTGAAAAGGAAATCATTCATGTTTCTAGTGACCGTTAAATTTTATGAAGTTCTTTTAATTTCTCGGTTTGAAGATAAACACTCCTTCTCGTGTTTGATATCACATAAAATGCTTACATCTTAACTACCAACGTCACTTGAGCGCAGTAATTAAGGTATAGTCCTTGAAACTAAGAGATACGTTTGGGAGCAAGTTATCTTTGTAAGTTACCTTTTAATTTTTCTCCCCAGTACAATGTACATTCTAATTGCTCCGACCTTACATAGCCAGAATATCTCCACATCATAGGCTAAAGATTATTCACTTTATCCCCGAGAGCGCCAAGAAAGAAAATAAGATGTAATGCTGTAAAAGAGTTTGCACCGATGGGGAATAGTTCTTAAGAGGATTTATTTGGACAACCAAACCAAAGCAAAAGAATTTGAATCACAACCTGAAAATTTGGAACCTATGTTACATGTTCCCTTGGCTAGTCCCAGACCCTCTTGGTCAGTGCATTTCGGTGACGGACCACGCGACTCGAAACGCATTTCCCGCGCGGAATAATGAGGCCTTGGGACTAGGCAACATGTTGCCGTGATCAATTCTGAGCGCGCCCTCGAAAAATTGGCCGAATTAGTGTCCGGTCTCGGCTCTTCTAACAATAAACTATTATTTTAAATAATAAAGAAGTCTTGTTTTCTCACAGAATTTCCTGGAGATGCACGGCATGCTAGAGGCATGTCTACCGTTTCTTCCTAAGATGGAATATGAGCAAGAAGAGGAGTATACAGAACAGCAGTCCCAGTCCCTTCTGGTTGAGAAAACCGAGGTAACTATGGAAGAGACTGGTATCGAAGGACAACACGAAACCTTTAGTATTATGTTGACAGGCGACTGCAGTGTGGAGTTTCCGCTGTAACAGAACTATGAACACTGGGATAAATTAAGGTACTGCAGTTATATGCAGTGTATATTTCATCAATCGATATTTCAGTAGTTCCACATTTTTAGTGGAAAACTCCTGATACAAGGTTTATAATCCTTCCAAAAGAACACTCGCTATAATAAATCACTTCATTATTTATTCAACAGTACTTTTCATTACAAAGAAATTTGAGCTTGAATTATAAAAAGCGAGTTCTAAATAAATAACCATTAAAAAAGATATTTACAAACATGATTGAGAAGGTATGAAAATATTTATAACAAAAATATACAGTTTGCCATTTAAATATAATATGACCAACATGATCTGTTATTAATAATATTCAACTTTTCGTGCTCTTCCAGTCAACGTTGTTGTTCTTTGTGTCGTTAAGTCTTCACAAAGAGTTAATGGTTTTTTTATCGTACGTTCTATTGGTCAACAAAGATTGTATGTAAACACAAAGATGGATTGCGAGATCTAGAAGAATAGAAGACGGACGCGTGAATTTGGCAAACAGATCACTAAAACTTTACAATAAATATTTTTCGATGATTTTCTGTTTCTCGTCCGGACTTGTAAAAATGAATCAATTCCTTGGAATGTGACTGCGGTATGTAAGTACTATATTTTGTTCAAGAAATCGCTGAGAAAGATAAATATAATCAAATCTCTCTAAAACGCGTCATAATATAATACTTATAAGGGAGCTTGAGCAAAGACGTTTTTGAGTGATGCTCGTCAACGTGTAATGAGGTCTTTTCCCTTTTAATATGCCTTGACGCTACCAAATTTGAATTGCTAACCGTCTCTACTCTTATAAAGACGATTAGCCCGCACGTTTGGGCAAAAACAATGTCTAAGAATGCAAAACGTGCACTTCCAGTTGACATGCGTCGCTCAAAAATCTTCTTTGTAAGCTCCCTATATTCACTAATGTAACCTGGTGTTCTTGCGACACGAGTTGATTACAAGAGGTCAGCCAGCCTGCAAGCAAGCTCTCAACGAATGGGAAGGACAAGAGAGCATCACTGCACCCTCTCCTGGCCCCACCCAAATACCCAACTGGGAGAACTTACGTGCGGGCCAACACTTGGCTACATGATGGTACAAAGAGAGCTGGTGATTTTCTCAGTCCCTAGCTTATGCCTTCCTTCGGTCCCTTCTCTCTGAGCCCTCTTACCCGAAGACCCTTTAGAAGCTTTCATTCCATTCTCCTTGGTTCCTTTCCCAGAGTCTGAACTTGTTGTGTTTTTAGTCCCTAAAGAATCGCTTGAATTTCCTCGTGGAACCCTGACACCTGAGGATACTGAAGGGCACGGTGCTACCGCACGGGACGGTCGCATAATTCGGCATGGCCGTGCATTGCGCATGTCTTGTGTGGTTTTCCGCATTATCTCGTCAACTGAAACACTATCCGCACCGATCTCTGCCGTCTTTCGGGCAAGTTCCAACTGTGTTTCCAAGTGTTTTGCTCGCTGTTGAAGTCGCTTGCTCTCGTTTTCAGAGACACCAAGCTGAGAAAGAGAAAAAAGAACACTATGTTAATCCAAGATGACACTGTAATCACAGAGAAAAAACCTTGTTAGGCGAACTTTCCATGGAAACTCTCTATATCAACAAGGTAGCGTTTACTCAGAGTTTGATTTCAGATAGCAAGGCCGTGACTCGCCCCCTACTAACGTGGCTTGGGTTCGACTCAAACCGGTGTTAACTTACATTTGGGTAGAATTTTACTGGTTATTTCCCTTGCTTTGATTAATGTTTTTGATTTATCTGCCTTCTCAATCAACCAACACTTACAAATTATCATTTAATCTTTTAAACGAGTTGTTAAAAGCTTCTTCGGCGTTTAGTGGCTACACAAATCATATTGCGAGTAAACTGCAACCATGAGTGTCTAAACACTGCTATGACCGCGCGAATGTTCGAGCCCTATCAGAACAAGCAAACGGTACACGATTATCAGGTTTCTACAAAACCTGATTATGGTCATTAAGAACCTCGAGAGTAATCTCTACAAGTCAAATACCTTCTCTCTGAGCTCTGTGAGCTCTTCATCTTTATTTTCACATGCTTTCTTTAAAGTAAAAAGTTCTTCCAGGAGCTGGCGATTCTGTGACTTCACTTCCTCTATTCTAATATCAACTCCTTTACTGCCGACACTTGCTCGACTGGCGCTCCTGCGGAAAGTTTAAAAAAGAATCATTTTAATGGACTTACTTCCAATTGCAAAACCGTTGTCATAGAAAAATGAAAAAAGGAAAAAGGCAAATAGGAATTAATTTATTAGGCTTATCATTCTGATGAATTCATTTGCAGCTTCCGCACATGGACGTAGTACATTTGCTGGTTGGAATTTGCTATTGTTTTAAAGCTGAAAAACAATAAAAAAAAATTCCAGCGGGGAAATGCAACGGCTGCAAAGGAATCCACCCTAAGAATGTGGCATAATTGGCCTAAATAATTCCTATTTGGCTTTTTCCATTTTTCATTTTTCCAAAGCCATGTCCATCACACGAATCCGGCCATTTTTGAACCGCATACTTTTTATCTGGATTCGTGTGGACGGGACCTTAAACCGCTCTGGAGAGAGTGTCTGGATTCACTGGCTTCGTGTGGACAGACTGGGCCGATTCGTGTGAAAAAGTATGCGGTTTCAAAAATATCCGGATTCTTCTGGACGTACCCTAAGGCAACGTTATTGTAATTAGGTGTAACTCTGTCAGCCGTAAACAGCGTTTTCACATGACGTCACTTCACCTATATTGTTATTATCACTAGAGGTAATCATTGATTACGGATCCGCGTTCGTCACTTACGAAAACGAAATCGGGTCAGAAGGAGTGTCGTTTCCCGGCCGAGATGCCCCTGATAAAATTAATAGAGGCGGCTAATTTGCAGTCGCCCGTGATAGCTCGAAAATTTTTGCCTTTGTGCCACAGGAACACCAGATTAGGATGCGTTTTGACGACCACGATTATATTGGTTTCCCGAAATAATAAAACAGCGGCCATGTTGGTGTTCCAAAACAATCCTGTGCGAGTTAAACTCTCTTCTTATGTACAAACTTTCTTTTGTTCCAATAAATTTACATAGCCCATAAAAACGCTCTGTTATCGAAATGTGTTTCCTCCGCACTGTTTATCACTCATTTCAAGTAACAAAGAAAATCATGATATTAAATTGACTAAATATTTATTTGCTTATTTATTTCCAATACAAATTTGGTAACTCCCTCATACCTTGTTTTCAGGGGAGGGGTTGATGGTGAGTATACATACCTTGATCTCAGGGGAGGGGTGGAGACCACCATGTCCTCCTCAGAACTATCACGTATCAGTTGATGTTTATTTAGAAGCTTTGCTTTTTTCGCCTCTAGTTCCTTAGCTAAAACGTCCAGTTCCTATAACGGAAAAAATAACATAACCTTGCCGCATTACGTACGTTACATTACGTAGAAGATTTTTGCGAGTTTTGAACGTAAAACCAATTTACGAGATCTTACGAGTGAGTCAATAATGAAAACGTTCTGCAGTTCTAAATTTTCAGTCTGTGGATGTAGTCCTGTGATTTTGCCATTTTACACGAAAACTGTTCGGAAGAAGTCTTTCTTTTTCAGTGCCTTACTATCTTACAAGGTTAAGGAACAGCACTTTTAAAGACCGTCGAACAAGATTGCATCCCAGAGACGTGCGACCTCTTTTTGCTCATCCTTATATGTTTGTGGAAGAAGAGTTTCAGGAGAATAGACAACTTACGTTTTGTAAAATATTTAAATCCTCTTCTTTACTGTTACACACATTGTGGCGCCTGTTTAAGTATTCTTCGTATTCACGAATCTGTAACGTGATAAAACAAGCCCATTAGAAATAGCAATTACAACGGGAAGTTCAGCAAGTATTGCAGAAGACCTACCCTAGCTAAAAAGCTCCGTTTAACGGGACCGGAAAAATCCAGTACTCAGGGCATACTAACCATTATAATTGGATCTGAACTTATGGTTACCTTGACACCTTTTTAACCTATTGTTACTAACAAAACGAAAACGGTTGTAGCTTGCTCCAACTCATCTCGTGCGTTTTGCCGCGCACGATGTCTTCAACACTTCCTTTCGCTTCTGACTAGTTCATTAGTGTGATTGCGAAATATTTCTCAAAAAACAAAAGCAGAGAAACATATTTGTGTAATTTTTTCAGTGAAACGAATCAAACCTTTTTTTTACCTCTTTATCTCGATCCCGAACTTCTTGTGTTCTTTGATTGAGTTCTTTTTCCATTTGGGTTATTGACGCCTGCATAGAGAATATGAAATAGTTATCTTAAAATGAACTTTACAAACAAAGCTAAAATATTCAAAATGACTTAACTTAAAAGTCCAATTAGTGTAATTTAAAAGCATCCTGAAAAGATGGTGTTGCCCTTACAACAAGAAATAATTACCACATCTGAACTAATTTAATGCATCTCCAGTTGTTGAACTACGTAACAGAATTTCTGTACCTCGTGTTCATAATATCTTTGTCTTCTCTCCTCAAGCTTCTTTTCATTTCTAAATTCCTCTAGCTCTTCTTCAAATTGTTTCCTAAAAAAAATTAATCAGTTTTCTTGAAACAATAGCAAAAAACAAATTGTCGATTTATTTTCCACAGTACAAATATTCGCTAATTTAACCGAATTTTACATAAAATCAAAGTAATTTCCTGGTGACCATTTAGACAAAAAAACTTCTTCTCTTCCTCCTTTCCTTTCCTTCGGACATAATTTTCTTGACTCCTGCCGTGGGAAACGCATGGCGAAAAACGCTGAAAAAATTTGTAAAGTACCCGTGGTTACCTTAGTGACAAATTTCCACATGCATTTACCAGTCAATTTGAAATGGTTTAGCCTTTGTCTCTGGCCTTTTTACTGAAATTGCGGCATGCTTAGCACGATTTCTTCGTCCTCTACAACTTACGCATCAAAGACTTTTCTGTGCATTAAAACTGATTACAATGACGTCACAAGTAGTACAACGATCGTGGTACAACACAGGCGGTTACAGGTGTTTCAAGAATAAAAAGTGTTAGACTTTCTTCAAGGAGGTTCTGAGGGTGTCCACACAGACAATTAGAACTGGTTCCCAAGATTGTTCGACCAAGAAAAAGGTCAGTGTATTGATAATTAACTCTTTGTTGCATGCGGTCATGTCTAGTATACATTGCGCTGGTGCCGGTTATTTTTTTTAAAGGCCACGCGAGGGGAACACGCGAAGGGGAGGGGCCTCCTCTTCTTTTCTCTCCTCGCGCGTCCTTGAGATTACTTCCCTAGCGCTAAAAAAAAAACCAGCGCCTGCTACGCAGGCTAACATTGCGCTTACTTTTGTTCTTCTCTCCGCCTATCAATATCTGCCATTTCGGTTATATACTGCCGTCTTCTTTGCTCTAACTCTAGTTGTAGCTTATTCATCTGTAATAAAAGCAAAACAAACCATGATAATTTATATGCCAGACGCTGATAAAAGGTGGGTCTTTTTTCTCAATGAATAATATTGTGGTATTACGTATCAGAGTTTCTGTAGAAACTGTTTTACTCTTTCCACTTGGTTACTGAAAATGAAGGTTTACTGCAAACTTTGTTGTCTCCAGGTGGGGAAAAAACCTGGATGTCCATGTCACAGGAGGCTTGAACCTTAGGAGCTCTTTACGCAAAATGGGGAAAAGATTATATCTGTGTAAATTACTACAGCTGCATGTCAGTACACTCTACTGTCAACTTGCATAAGTGAACCTCCCTCTAAAGGCACGGTTTTATTACACAACTTTAAATTTCCTTAAGTTCAATACCTCTTGGTTAGTTTCCTGTCTGGCTTTCTCAAGTTTTAAGGTCATGCTGCTCATCTCCTGCTCAAAAGAATCCCGCCTCTCTCTGAGAGATGACTCCATCTCAAGAATCTGCATGTTTTGAAATGAACAAAATGACGAGTAAACTAAAATTAAGGCATTAAGTCTAAGTTGTGTTAAAATCACTCAAAACGGTATAAAATCAGTGGCGGATCCACCCCCCTCCCCCCCCCCCTTATTTTTAGACCAAACTGAGGCCCAAAGGGCTGAAAAAATTTTTTTGTGGACCTTTTATCTCAAGGTTTGGATCTGGCACTGAAAATGTACTTACAGTGACAGACAAATAACAAATGTGTGAGACTCACCCCAGGGCCAAGATGTTCATAGCTATGAGCTTACTTTCAACTGAAGTACGTTGAAACTAGTCTGTGTACAGACGACGCCTTTTTTAAGTGAGGGAACGGTGTGTCTGTACACAGGCTACGTTGAATATGGTGAAACCTTTTTCATCCCTTTTAAGCCCCACTATCCACATACAAAATCTCCAAACTGATCTCCATACATTTTCTTTAAAACCTAGTTGAGAGAATTTCAAAACATTTCCCTTTGGTGATCATCATCTCATAACAGTTTTTAACCTTTTATTTTGATGATGTATGGATATTGTGTTGAGAAAATTGATGTGGCACACTTAACCCTTAAGCCGACACCCACAGAACAGTGACTAGTGTCACATAACAAAGGTGCCTGCTAAAATTATACAGGTTTGTTTTACAGAAAATATGGGAAGAATGGTGTGAAACTTACACTCCTATCATTTAAATACAGAGTGTGTACTTAATATGGGGGTCACTTGATACAAGTTTTACTGTTAATCTTGAGATAATGGCAAATTAATGTGATAAATATTTATACTGTACTTGTACGTTGTAAATGTGCCTGAAACAATCTGATGCATCAAGCAGTCAAATAGGCTCTCTTGCAGCCATTTTTGTCATGTCACACAATGCTCCTCCCCAACAAACTCGGGAGGAGTATTGTGTGACTAGACAAAAAATGCTGCAAGGGAGACTAGCAGTGGAACTGCATTTTTACATCTCGCACTAAAGCTATTTCAAACATGTCTCACCTGTGTTTTGAGGTCAGGCAATCTTTTGTCCTCATATTTATCATTCTTAGTGTCTTTGTGATCAAGTGTTCCATTAGTCATATTTTCTTCAGTAGTCCCATTGAGTCCAGTTATTATATTTGTGGTGCCTTTTAATGTCACTGGGTTTTTGCTTGTATTTGAAACAGTACTGTTGTTGTTAATCTCAGAAGAAGGATTACTTTTATCAACTAAATAGCCATTTTCTAAAATAGAGTCTTCTTCACTAAGTTCAGGATCATTATTGTCAGTCGATTCCTCATCGCCGTCATTAGAATTGTCATCATCACCATCACTTTCATCACTATCATCATCATCATCATCCTCATCTTCATAACTTTCACTGCTTTGAAAGTTATAATCTACAAAATTAATATTGTTCATGAGGCTGCTCTCATCATCTGATGACTGAGCATAACTGTAAAAATGTTCCCTGTTTCGTTCCATGTTAAACCGGACTTGTTTCTTGACTGGAGCACCCTTTACAAAAAAGGAAAACAAATGGAAATTAATACACATGTAGTGAGTAAGTTGATGCTGTAGTTAAATGTTTTATTCCTGGCCTTATTTCAGATCCTTTGATGGTCACAGTAACAGAGTTTCCCCATGCTCTACTTTTGGCATAACTTTACCTTTCGAAAACCATTTTTTGATGTCTGTATTTTGTCAGCTTCTTCGAGCAGTGTGTCCAGTTGTGAGTCTGAAGAGCACTATAAGAAAAAGGGTTAATATTATTGACTTCTGTAGAGTTTTCTGCATTAAACAGCTGCACGTCTCATCATTTACACAATAATGTAATGTATTTTGTAAAACAATGATAAAAAGCATTTCTAGACTAAACCCCAAGCAAACTATTACACAGATCTGAAATTGTACGTTCATTGCAGACACCAAAACATTGTTTTTAAATGAGTAACATGAGTGTTAGTGTTACTGTTAGGACAAACAGGGGTAACTAACCTCTGAGGAAGAGCGGTATTGCCGGCCAAGAAATTCAAAGTCTCCATTAAGAAGTGGCTTGTGATTTAAGATAAGAGGATCCTTTACCATTCCACGGGTGGTTTTATTGTAACCCTAAAAATGGCAAATTATACGGGATTGTTAAAATTATATATTTATTACTATGCTACTAACAATGTCTAAGAACTAAGGGTAAGTTAATATACATGTATTAACCTGATTAAGAATTTTGAAGCTAAACAAAGACTATTCATTCTCTACATGAATAGAGGTGCAAATGGTTATTCTAAAAAATCATGGATTTAGGAAAGCTAAATCCAAAACTTAGATCAGATCGCATATAATACATGCATCTTAGAAGCAGTTACCGTAACATTCCGAAAATAAGCCCCAGGGCTTATATTTTTCAAGGGCCCTTTTTGAGGGGCTTATATTCGGAGGGGTTATGTACAGATGGAAATTTACGTTTAGAAATTGATTGGGTTAGCCTTATTCTTGGTAGGAAACTTACCGTTTTTCTTTGTTTTACTTTGTATTTGAGGGTGATTTCCAAGTACAAGCCCCCCGGGGGCCTTAAATTTGGAGGGGTTTATACATGGAGGGGCTTAATTTCAGAATTTTATGGTACTATAAAATCAGTCTTGCATTTTGTGCATGTTTCTTCCAATATTGGAGTCTTAAACTTTTCCTCCGCAGAGTGGGATTTTTAACAAGGATCTCAGCATTTCAGCAGGTATTGAATTTATATTCCACCTCCGAACAGATATCAGTAATGACTGGCCAAATGGATTTCATCTCAAGTAAGTAACAGGGCGCTATCATGAGGTCAATAGCTACATAGCCAAGCAGGTCAAAAACAAAGGAAAGGAAAGTGTTTTAAGATTGAAATGAAAATTTAATATCAATGAACCAAGAATTACACGTAGCAGTGCAAGCTGCGCATAAAAAAAACATTTTAACTCTAATTAACATCTTTGCATGCACAAGAGAGACCATTATTTATTTCCCACTTAAGATGCATACAACTATTCATCATTTCTGCCAATACAACTAGTCAGGAAGATTTCTGCAAGCTTGTTTCCGTTAGAGTTAGTCCAAAAACAAAGCAATAGTTTTAGAATGCTATTTTGAAGTCCTCATAATTATGTATATCGACAAACGCTTTCATTCAATATGAGCTTTCTTAATTTAATACCACAGATCAGACGACTTCACCATTTTCATAATATAAACTTAAGTGCTTTAAAGTCTGTACTTACAACGTATCGTTGTGAATAAGAACGATTTTTGCACTAAAAACTGATACTCAAGGCTTAAAAAAATAACGTTGTTTATTTATCACACAGACAGCTCTTACGCCTAATTTCAGATCTTTTGACTCACTCCAATATAATTCTCATTTCTTTCAATGATCATCTTGCTCAAATTACCATGACAAAACGTGTCACAATTGCAGGTATAGAAGAGTGGATTTTATCGCTAATATTAACAATAATATCCCCATGTACTACTTCTAGGACTGTAGAGATGGTAAATGGTAGCGAGAATAGTTCAATAGCTTGAACACAAAGAAAATGCCCTCGACCCTGTCAAATTCTGTGCAAGGAGTGTGACAGAACGACATAACTCACATCGAGAGCACCGTTTACGTTGTCAACAAAAAATATTAGAACCCTTTTACACACTATCACAAGATGATTCTTTCCACAGAAGCCATCCAATAATTTCTTTTCATTAAAAATGACATGTCTTGGTAGTTAAATATATGATATTTCAAAGTACGAATTCTTCAAAAAGTAAACAATCGTGGATTAGGAGCGCGCGAGTTGGCGAAATCGACGACACTCACAGAGCGGGAGCGTTAATATAGCTTTCAGGAACTTGGTTGTATTCGTGTATAAATTATTAGCTTGAAATATCGTAACAGCAAGGAAGCCCTATATCTGATGATGGATTAAACTAACCGAAAAAAATTGGACCGTAGGGCACGATGTCTCATGTACGCTAAAAAGCTACATGATCGGAATTGGCTCTCTATGAAGCCAAGCAATTTCAAAACAAAGTTAGATCGAACGATCGCCTTAAACCAACCAGCCCTTTTTATCGTTACTTTAACCAACCAAGAAGGAAAATAAAAGTCGATGACTTATAACAATATTTTCACAGCACGTCAACATCAACCTCTAACTTGTTCTCCTGCTACCAACGTAAACCACAAAAGTACAAGGCACAGCCAGCCAGCCAGCATACCTGGGTTGCCCCTTGAGATTTCATGCCGGGTTTTCGTTCATCTTACATTACAACTTAATACAATTATTTCTGAAACATACCTGACTATAATCTGCTTTCCTTTCCATTAAAACTTCACCCATTTCAACCATACTGGGTGCGTATTTAGCCCATATTTCACCGGTAGAGGTGACGGAATGGCCGTCCGCGATGCTTTCTTACACGAAGTACTGGTATGTCCAATTATGATTTGTCAGCCATGGCAACCAACCAATTGACATTGGACAGATCTTGATGACTGCAAGTACCTGCAACAAATAATTGGTCTCATCACCGTTTTTGAACCCAAAAAACACGATGATTGCTTATAATTTCAGGGTCGTATGACGGATATTTTCCTGGAAAAGTAAGCAGTTTTCTAGAGGAATTATCTCAGCGTAAACGTACAAAGTTCGTAGGCTATCTAAAATGATAAAGGTAATAAAACAATAACAATCAATAATAATGAGGTAAAAATCAACATACCTTCCAACGTAGACCAGTAGACGGCGGATATAATTAAAATCTTATTCAAAAATTAAATTAGATTGAGTCCGTGGAAAAGCAGTTTTTGATTTACCCCAATAGACCTTGTCACGGTTTTCAACGCCATCTTGACGAGTAGGCAAACGCGTGAGAAATTACAGTGTTTGTATGAGAATGTAATGTCGAATAATTTCCGTAAAACGGCTGTTCTGCAAAAAATATCTATTGTAAACTAAAGCTACAAAGCAAAGGATTGTCCTAAAGAAGTTGGGGGATGTACCTGTGCTTAAATTTCTCCAGAGGCCTGCTTTAGATTTTCGATATATTTGTCTGTAATTTTCTCGGGACTTTCTAACAGACAAATGTATAGAAAATTGTAAAAAGTGATTCTAGGTCTTTTAGTGCATGTAACGCCCTCAAATTTTTTCAGGAGAATCCTTAGGAGTGAAGCTTTAGTTTACAATAGATATTTTTTTCAGAACAGCCGTTCTACGGAAATTATTCGACATTAGATTCTCATACAAACACTGTAATTTCTCACGCGTTTGCCTACTCGTCAAGATGGCGTCGAAAACCGTGACAAGGTCTATTCGTTGACGGAGCAAAAGAAAATCATTGGAACATCGTGTGTTACAAAAAAAAGAACTGCTTGATTTCTGGTAATATTAAAAATAAAATTGGGAGAGATAAGAATTGTTTCATGGAAAGTGGCTTGAGATAAGCGACTTGTGGATGGGATGGCTGCCCAACAGAATCGAAACAGAAATTTGGTAGCTATTATTATTACTCAAGATTCCTACAGCAGACATCACGAGGTAGATCATCGAAGAACTGTGAAGTCTAGCAAGGAACACTTGAACAAACAGCAGCGAAGAAAAGCCGGATGACAGTTCTTGAAAGCCCAGGATTACCCTGCGTACGGTAGCAAACCTTTTTAATCGATTTATTGCGTGAAAGTTGAAGCCTTCATTTAATACCCTTTTTTACTCTCGTCCCAACAGTTGTGGACGAAGTCACACGGCACTCGCGCGGGAACGCTTGCTGCGCAGGCCAACTCCAGGATCAGCAATATAGAATAAAGCTTTAAATTAAAGGCAAGGGTGATCGGACAGCAATGGATGGGCAATTTATTTGCCAAGTTTTTCGGTTAGGCAAAACAAATATTCATCAGGGGCTAGAAAAGCTACTGAACTAGCCCTCATGAAGGTTTTATACCAGAAACCGGAAGTGTAATTAAAAGGGCAACCTTTAAAGTGTCCTTCAATCATCACCCGACGTCGCGTTGTATGAAACTTTCGGCTACTTTTCACTATGAAAATGTTGGAATAAAGATTTCTTAGTTTTTACTTCGGATATTTTCTTTTTTTTTTCTCAGGGATGTGCGAGCGTCGATTGATCATGTCAAAACAGTGCAGTAGCTATCAAAAAGAAAGGTAAGTCCAGACACTTGACACACTAACCTCGTCTACTAGATGAAGATACCTCATCAAAAATGCTGATGATAGCGTTTCACTGAGCAGTCTGGGTAAGACCCAAGGGTATATAGAGGATTCTCAAAAGGGTTCTTCAATCCCGTCATGCCGACCCGAATTTTCGGTCAATCCCGTAGTCCCGTGAATACTTTCAACTCTCGAATCTCGCCCCCATTTTGCTTTGAAATCCCGAATCCCAACTTTCAAGTAAGGGAAATCTCAGATCCCGAAAAACCTATTGGGGACTCTCCATATATCGATTGAGTTGACACAGAAGAGAATAATGGGGTCTGGAATTCTCACTTGAGTTTATTGGCTCTGTAACGCTACAAACCTTAAATGTGCAGTGTACAAGTATTCACCCGTCACCCATCCTCTTCGTGTCTCGTGGCACAAAAGGCCTCTAGTTTCTGTAATAAAAATATGAAACGGCAAACTGATCCTTACCGCAAGGCGATGAATTAAAAGAAGGAAGTTAAAACAAAAGAATAAAACAAAAAATATATATATTTAAACAAATTGCAAATTTACCTCTTCATCGCCTTGCCGTAAGGATCAGTTTGCCGTTTCATATTTTTTCTACAAGTTTAATTGTACTGATCCATGTCTACAACTGGGAGATCCGACACCACTCATTGTTTTGTTGCTGTGGACTTGCCAACGTTTTATATGTTTCTGTAATAACAGGGTTTTACGGGAGAGGGTTAGCATCCCTCAGCCCAACCCCCGACCTGGAGGACCAGGGGACCAAGCTGAACTTGTCTCTTTCCTTCAACCTGTTCGGCATAGGTGGCCCTACCGGGAGTCGAAGACCCGCAAACCACTCCACCACGGTAAAGTGGTGATCCCTTCGGACCGTGTACAAGCGTTACCAGCACAAAAATTTATGACGATCATATGAGAGGTCTCATGATAGACTTTGAGCCATAATTCAGGTTTATATTTTTGCTTATTTTAGTTGTAGCTCAGAGAACGATTAAAATTCAAGACATCTTATATATTTGTACTGTCAAATTGTGACACTAAAATATCAACTGAAACGACGACTTAGCCTGAGTATCAGGCCTTCCTAAGGGGCTTCCATCTTTCCCCTTTTCGCCCAGAAACGCCTGATACTCAGGCTACGACGACTTGAAACCAAGTCGATGTGGTTGAAGTTTTTGCCCTCCTCAGACCGTGTGATCCAGATTTCGATAGGATGTCTGCATCAGGCAAGGTATCTAACTCAGTACTCCTGTAAAGAGGCATATGCATGATCAGCAAATGTCGAACCTATTGTTTTTCAAAAACGAGAGGTTCGACATTCGAGCCCATCTTTACTCTTGTTCGACAAGGTTCAATGTAGTGAATAGTCTGCTACACAGCCGTTTTTAGTGTCGTCACGAAACGCTCCTCCCCACTAGTGTTGGCTGTGTAGTAGGCTATGTAGTTAATGGCTTTTTAATATTCAACTTGTCAACATAGCATAATACAGTGTTCATCATTGAACAAAAGTTGTCGTGTGTTGTTGTGTGTCACTAGCTGTTTTATTCGGAAACGGAAGCTATTACATAATCTTGTTACTCGTTGCCTTTACTCATCCGTATGGAATCCGTAGGGATATTTTTTCCTGCGACAGAGCCATGCCACCAGATCTCCCCGGAGAGATTGCTCACAGTAGGAACCAGTAGGAAGGAAGACTGGGAACGAGGTTGGCTATTTTCAGTTAGACTAATAGTTAGACTGCAAAACAGCTTGTTTGTTTTCTTAGATTGTTGAGGTTATTTTTGTGTTATCGAAATATTGGACGATAAAATTTCCCGATTATTTGTCCCTTTTCATTCGGCTTCAAACACTCGGCAATCACGCCTAATAGACTTTTTGACTGAATGTGAATCTCACTATTAAAAGTGATATACTATTCAGTTTCCAGCCGTCACGCCTGCTAACTTTCACAAATCCTCACTGGACATAAAGGAATAGTAAAAAGTGTAATTTGTCAGGTTTTGGGATCATGAAACCAAAAAATTGTTTATTTTACTGAATACAATAGGCGGTATAGGCGTTTGGTTCGATCTGAGATTACATCAATGAAAAGTTATTTCCGAACGCAAGGCACAGTAAAACAAAGCGGATATGATAATGACGAAAACAATGGATATCTCCTGACACTGAGAAACCACTAATAAAGTTTAAGATCGCTGTATGGCGATGGGAATCACAATTTAGGATGATCTGGTCGAATCTGTGACTTGTGGAACATTAGCAAGGCAAAAAGAAAGAATAACAAAGCCGCAAACTGATCCGAACTGACGACAAAAAAGAGAAAGTCCAAAATAATACACAAATTTTTTATATTACTTCTTTTTTTTGTTTTAGCCTCGCTGAACGAAGCCTTGCATTTCAAACGAAACATCTGATGTATACTAAAAAATGTAACAGCAATAAAATTTGTAGACGAATTAGCGTAGAAAGATTACCATAAGTCGGCTATAAGAAGATTCTTTTCCGATCTTTTTGAGGTCCTGCTGAGTTTTTTGTTTCAAACAAAAAGATAATTGAAAAATATAATTACTAAAGAACCCATTCTAATAATAGGCAATATGTAAAACTTAGAACAAACCAGAAAGGCTCATAACAAAATTCCCCTTCCTATATTCTAACAACAACGATAACAACACGTTTCATTAAAGAAAAAATAAACATAACAACTAAAAGAAAAACAAATGTTGGGTAACAAAAATTTTTGCCGTTCATCTGACCCTCTTGGCGAATAAATTCAATTTTCGTACATAACTTATCGATTTCTGTTAGCTTGGACGTAAAAACTAGAACTTTAACATATATTGCGGAACTTTATTATTAATATTATTATTATTATCATTACTTCATTATCATTATTATTAGTAGTATTTCCATGTTTTTGTCCTCGCTAAAGGAAAATTGAAAAAGCCTTCATGCTGTCTAGCGGAAATGACTATCCTCAAGGCTCAAGTTGAATAAGGAAGCTTACTTCAAGGAGGCAACAAAAGAACTTACTTTTTTAAAAAGTTAAGACACGAAGTCATGGATCTCTTCCTGTGTAGCTGGCTGACGGCATAACCTGCGAAAACAACCATCTCTCCTCGTTTCTCGCCGCTTTCCTAAGCTCCGCCGAGAAGCGAGAAGAAACGGCTGTTTTCGCAGGCTACTGACGGCAAGACTGATAAGGAAAATTTTTCCGCCGCTCTAAAATATCAAAAAAAACCTCCTTTGAATGATTTCGCTAGACAACAGCGTGTCATGACAACCCTGCCAATTTCCTTAATTTTCAGTTTTAAACATGTGACTTGTCACCTGAAAAATACTGTACGTTTACACCTGAAAATCATTCAGACCCAGCCTGTGTCTTGGCATTCAGAGGAAGGCAAGGAGTCGATGTGCGTGAATGTTTTGATTATTACCACGTTTTGGCAGTGCGTGTCAACTTCTGTTGATCACACTCTTTTGCGAAAAAACAGTATACAATTTTGACTAGTTTTCTTGATGAACCCTGGAAATACGTTTTGGAGAATGGAGAAGAAAATGCATGCTTAATATCGGGTTTTTAAAAGAGCATGTTACGGAAAAAAGGTAAAACAGATTAATACAGCAAATATTGTAATTTCTTTTTCTTTTTTTTTTTAATTTAACCCTCTGAACCGGACGTCACAGAAATCGTTTCAACTGGGAATAATCATCTGTGTTTTGTGGCGGCACGAGTGTCAGATAGCTGAAAAAAATAAAACAGCAGCTGAGAGATTTTAACACCTTTTCCAATTTCCTTCATCTTTAAGTGGATTAAACATCACATACGCGCCAAGTAATTAAGAATTTTCTTTTCGAAATGCTAACTTTGTAAATTGCGTCTTTAAATAGCCAAAAGACTTGACTTTTTTCCTTGTTCAGCGAATGAAATCTTTGTCGCCTCTGTATAGACGATTGAGGCGTCAAGGCTTTTGAAATTAGACAATTTAGCAATTGCTGTCATTTGATATATTTGTTAGGTGTAAGCATAATAAGTTCACTTCCTCGATCCTTCAGCACGAATGTAAACTATTTGGATGTTTGGAATAGTGGTTAGAAATTTAATGCTTAGATGAAATATACTAAACATTTTGTCTACTTTCCAAAACTCTCAATAACAATCTCCCTCAAAAATCACCGATAACTATAATAACATATTTTACACAAGGAGTGTAACCAATCTTTCTCTTTCAGCTGTGTCTTCCTTTCAAAATTTCTGACAACCTGCCCCCTAATAGACCCAAATAAAATAACCTGATTCTTCTGGAGTCTTAAAAAATGCGCCCGCGCGCTCTA
>CALNXI010001714.1:0-10324 GCA_942486025.1 Porites evermanni
ATATGGGAGTCCTTCCCTCCGGGGAAACCCCTCCCCGTTCTGGTGAGAAGAATTTCCAGGTCATTTGACTCTTTATTCTCTGTTGTGGTTTAGATCTTGGCTGTGTCAGCTCTGGTTCACCATGACGTGTCTTTAGATAAGGCTGCACCAAAACAGAAATTCCAATATCACTTTTGTGGTAAGTTAAATGAAGTACCTCATGGTTAGCTCAGGTACCATTACAATCGCCCTCATACCAAGTGAAAGTAGGGAAACTAAGTTGGCAATGACGAGAATGAAGGGCGTCCGAGTTCAGAGAGCTAGGGAGCTTAAGCAACGACGACGGTGACGGCAACGAGAACGGCACTAAAAAGCAAAAGGTTTAGTAAGCAGAACAACAACTCTGCACGTGCATCACGCTTTTTTGTACATTTCTATGCCGTCGTTGCACGACTATGACGTGAAAGTGCATAATTTCACGTTTTGTCGAGGACGGGAACACAGGACAACAACTTTCTTTTTCTTTTCTTGAACTTTGGTACAGTCCTTCAGAACACAACTCCCAAAAAAACACAAACACAAAACAAGGTTTCTGTTGACAAACTGAACGAGATGGAATAAGCGCGATTAAGTTTGAGGCAGCACGAATTCACTTTTTAAGTGACGTTTTCGTAGCATTACCGTCATTGTTCCTTGAGCTCCCTAGCGATGGTAAAATTAATCGTTTTACCGTTTCCGCTGTCAAGTCAACTTAAAATTGTAGTTGTCCAGTGACGGCAAAGAAATTTACAAAAACGCGTGATGCACGTGCAAAGTTGTTGTTTTGCTCACTAAATTTATTGTGTTTCGTGCTTTTGTTGCCGTCGCTGCCGTAGTTTCGTTAGGTCTAGCGTCATGAATGACTCTTACTGATATGAAAGTGAAAGCCTACTTTTTAAATTACGAGTTCTGGAAGAGTTTGTACCGGCCATCTTTGTTTTTCAGCTGTTAGCAAGCCCAATGATCAGATGTACCCGTATGACTTTAAAGATCTTGTCAGAAAAAAGGTAAAGTCGACTTCTGAATAGGCAAGAGGTAGAGAATATTTGGTGTTTTCCACCGATTCAACCATAAGCACTACAGTTTCTACCAAACCGTTCATTCAACAGACATTTAAGTCAAAGCGCAAAATCAGCATTGAAAAAATAACTTTTAGAAAAACAAATTGGGAAGAGGCATACCCTCAATGCCCCCGTGGGTCCCTCAAGGGAACGGTTTAGGTAGGGATTTATGCCAAGCCCTTCAATCCGTGACCCTGTTTAAGATAAACACCGTTCATTTCATTACACTGTTCAGGAAAAGATACACTGATTTTTTTCTTAGAGACCCTAATTCATTTTACTTCGCATACAGAATTCAAGCTCTTTTAGAATGTGACATCATTGAATTAATGAATACGATTTTTTATAAACATTATTACCGCTCAAGTAGACCACTCACCACAAATGTCCACACCCTGCTCAAGGCTTCCAGTCCAGAAAGACACCCCAGCTAAATATTGAAATACTTTACTATATTTGTAGCAAACCATTAACGTTGCATTCATGGCTGTGATATGCATTGATGCATTTTCGTCAGTTCCTTTGGCTAATAAAAAAAAGAAAGAAAAAATTGTAGGATCATAACTACCGTATTTATTCGAATAAGCGCCCAACCTCGAATGAGCGCCCACCTCGAATAAGCGCCCAGCCTCGAATAAGCGCCCATCCTAAGGGCAGAAAAAGTTAATAAGCGCCCGACCTCCAATAAGCGCCCACCCCCTCCTCCCAATCAAACTCAAATAAGCGCTCACCCCTACCCCACCCACTTGATTGAATAAATTCTAATAAGAGACTTCCCCGAGGACGGAGTTTTCTTCAGATTATTTTACAGAAACCTTGCTTTGTTACTTCTTCGCGTTTTGTTATTAGCATTTATTGTTTTGTTGGAAAATAAACATACTTCACTTGTTGAAAATGGTGAAAATTTAATAAGCGCCCAGCCTCGAATAAGCCCCCACCTCGAATAGACGCCCACTCTCAAGGTCCAAAAATTTAATAAGCGCCCAGGGCGGTTAATCGAATAAATACGGTACTTTTGGATAAATTACTTTTTTTAAGGGGGACGTTGACCCCTCGGATTATCTTTTGCAAGGGTTCACGAAATTGTGTGTCTGCGTTAACACTTTTCGTTTTTTTTTCTGTAGCAAATTAAAATGGAGATCACTGCATCGGAGAGAGCACTTCTCGGCTTATTTATGGCAAAGATTCACAAAATTGATCCTGACGTGCTGGTGGTATGTTTCGTTTGCAACTTTTTCTTGTTTGCCTCGGTGATGATTTTCTCAGTTATTCTCCTTCGCATTTCATCTTCATTTCATCTTAAAACGAGACGACTCTAAATGTCGTAAATCTAAAGTGTTGAATTGAAGGTGTGCTGGTTCGTTGAGAAAACGGGGCTAAATGAAGGTTTGCCAACGTAAATTGTGCACCCTTAGCTTTTATTTTTACTGTTAAGGCCTCGGTTGTTCAAACGTTGGGAAGCGCTATCCACTGGATAAATCACTATTCAGCGGATTTGTCTTTGGAAAACCAATTGTGCTATGCACTGGATAGAGATTTATGCGGTTGATTGCGCTGTTCACCTCGTGGATAGTCAGAAGGTATGTTGTCGGTCAATAAGCTAGCTTTGACAGAAATAGAATATTGAATACCATTCATTCATATCGGCAGTTCGGGAGCATTTCTTTTCTTTTGTTTGGGAAAACAAAGCGAACACAATGAAGCTTTAAACAGTGAATAACAAAAGCAAAAGCTAAAAAAACGTGCGTGCTTGTGTTTTGCGTGTGCGTTGGTCGCTTATATCGTAACTGTACTGTATGCGGTTGATTGCGTTATCCACCTTTTGAAGAACTGAGGCTGTGTTCACACGGCAGCGGATGAACTTTAAACCAGTTGAAAATTCGTGGGTTTAGGTGTTGCGTTCACACGGAACAACCTCAACGGTACGAAAATTTAGACGCTTAGCCGTTCAAAGTTCCGTGTGAACAGAGCGAAAATATTGAACGGTCTCGTGTGAATAAATTGTCAGGTCAAATTTTCAGCCAGTCGAAAATTCGTCCGGTGCCATGTTCAACATAGTCTGAGTTCTGTACAATTTTTGTGAATAGTGAATTGATCAGCACAAGGTTTGCGCCAACGATGTGAAAGCTAATCTTTCACGCAGGTGTTTTTAGGGGAACTCGTATTTCCTCTGGGGAGAGACAAAATATACGAACTTCCCTAAAATCGCCTGCGTGGGAGGCTATGACAAACCAAGTGCTAAACGTTTTTAGTAAAATCCAGCTAGTGGTCTATTATCAATGCTGCGTTGCGATTGGTTGAGCTACTACTAGGCTATATGTAATAGCCCACTAGTAGCGAAAAGCGCGGGCTTTTTGGCGGCAAAAAAGGATTAAAGTCTAGCTTTAACTAGCTAATTTTTTTAATTCTCGATGTTTTTGACCAACTAGTTGGATTTTACTGGGCTATTGACTCGGAACCCATTCGGGCTCGAGGAATAATTGTTTACTAAACTTTTCTATGGTATTATAGGGTCATGACATTTATGGATTCGATCTAGATCTTTTGTTGCACAGGATTAATGCTTGTAAGGTAAGTACAATGATTCTAATTGTTAACGAATTTAATTATAAGTTCTAGTAGCAGTTCTGATTTATTAAATGGCAAATCTTTTTTGCTCCTTCCGACGCTAAACAATGCTAACGCTTTTCCTTTTTCCATACAGATACCTCACTGGTCTCGTCTTGGGCGACTCAAAAGAACCATAATGCCAAAACTCTCGGTAAGAAGCTTCGAAAAAGCCCAGTTGTTTGTCTTCCGCCATCAGGGATTCTAGACGATGTCATTGACATTGGGCACATTGATTTCCGTTTGAGACTGGGTCAGTGCTGTGTCGAATTACACTATGGGACTGTTTTGGGGAAGCTATCGCTTCTTTCATTGGCTATTACGAGGTTGCCCAGGAAACTTGGTCACAATTCGTCCCCCAAAACGTCCCATGGTGCAATTCTTTTCAACAGGTAGCTCAAGCAAGCACAACAGCGACGACAATGAGAACGTCAAAGTAGCAATAGGTTTAGGTTAGCAAAACAACAACTTTGCACGTACATTACGCTTTTGCGTTCATTTCTATGCCGTCGTTGCACGACTACAACGTGAAAGTGCCTAATTTCAGGTTTTGTCGAGGACCTGTAACACAAGACAATGCAACTTCCTTTTTCTTTACCTGAACTTTAATACAGTCCTTCAGAATTCAACTCCCAAAAAAATTGCCCACATATGAAAAATTAAACGAGATGGAAAAAGCGCGTTAAAGTTTAAGGTAGCGCGAATTCACTTTTTTGGTGACGTTTTCGTAACCGTCGCCGTCGTTGTTGCTAAACAAATGTACAAATAAACGTGATGCACGTGCAAAGTTGCTGTTTTACTGCCGTTCTCGTTGACGTCGCCGTCGTTGTTGCTAAACAAATGTACAAATAAGCGTGATGCACGTGCAAAGTTGCTGTTTTACTGCCGTTCTCGTTGACGTCGCCGTCGCTGTCGCCGTCATTGTTGCTAAACAAATGTACAAATAAGCGTGATGCACGTGCAAAGTTGCTGTTTCACTACCGGTCTCGTTGACGTCGCCGTCGCTGTCGCCGTCATTGTTGCTAAACAAATGTACAAATAAGCGTGATGCACGTACAAAGTTGCTGTTTTACTGCCGTTCTCGTTGACGTCGCCGTCGTTTTCGCCGTCATTGTTGCTAAACAAATGTACAAATAAACGTGATGCACGTGCAAAGTTGCTGTTTTACTGCCGTTCTCGTTGACGTCGCCGTCGCTGTCGCCGTCATTGTTGCTAAACATTTTACCGTCGCTGTTGTTTAGGCTGTGTTTACACTACAGTCGACTCTTTCTTAACGGACACCTCTATAAGACGGACACCTCTTTAAAACGGACACTTATAGTTGGTCCCTGCCTTTCGTTACTCTCTTTATTTGACTCTCTATAAGACGGACACCTCGCTAAGACGGACACATAGTACTGGTCCCAAAGGTGTCCGTCTTAGAGAGAGTTTTTTTGCATTCCCGGAACACTTAACCGATATGTGACTCTCCACTTTAGAGATCGTCGGCTCGGCACAGCTTCGCTCCGTTACAGAAATCGGATGAAATCACCGTTCTTATGTGTAAACAGAAGCCATATCCGGTGTGGTTTCTGCGCCGGCGCAAAAGCTTTCTGGTTCAGTGTGATTGAACATAGACTTAACCTCCCCAATATCGATTCAGTTTCTCGAAAGATTTCTTACTGAAAGATGCAATTTTCACAACCCAAATGTAACTTTAAGAGACGTTCTATACTCCGTTAAACGCCTCGAATAACAGCGCGTTCTTTTCAGTACTTTCAATCTTTTTTTTCCAGAGTGGCGGGTTTGGCAAGGGTGGTAATCTTGATCGCTGCATTACCAGTGGGCGTATGGTCTGCGATGTCAAGATCTCCTCCAAGGAGCTTATCAGATGCAAGAGTTATGATTTAACAGGTATGCCTTCTGCATTTAGCGTAGTTAAACCACACAAGGAGACTACTACTACCAGCGCTTTTAATAGTGAGCCTTCCGCATTTGGCTTAGTAAAACCACAGCATCGGCCTACTATTACCAGCGCTTTTATTGGTCGTGGTTACACTCACTTTGTTGTTATACCGTAAAATTCCGAAAATAAGCCCCTCCATGTATAAGCCCCCCAAACTCGTAACGCAAAAAACCCTCCGTTAAAACGCCCCTTCAAATATAAGCCCCCCCGGGGGCTTGTACTTGGAAATTGCCCTCAAATACAAGGTAAAACAAAGAAAAACGGTAAATTTCCTTCCAAGAATAAGGCCAGCCCAATCGATTTTGAAACGCAAATTTCCCTCCGTAGATAAGCCCCTCCGAATATAAGCCCCTCCAAAAATAAGCCCCTCAAAAAGGACCTTTGAAAAATATAAGCCCCGGGGCTTATTTTCGGAATTTTACGGTATATAAAGAGGTAAAAGCGGGCACACTCATGTTTGTTTCCCGCAGTACTTCGTCGCCGCGTACTGAGCATCTTTTACGCGGGAAATTTCATAGCGTCTCTTTCCAATACAATACAATACAATACCCTTTATTTAACGCGGTCAGTGTTCTTAGCTAATTAGCTACTTTACAGACATGCCACTTTGACGGGTATTTTATCGTTGAACACAAAAGCCCAAGATAAACTACTCGGTAGCGATCGTGGTTTGCTTCTCTTGAACTTTTTAAAGTTTCCTTGCTTTATTTTTTCGTATGATGGACAGCACTCGTCGCGAGGACAACATTTGACGCGGGTAAACTGATTACGGGATAAAACGATCTTTTTTATTTTTCCCCGAGGTAAGCTTGTTGCCTTTTCCCGAGAAGCGGTTAAAACGCCTTGTCGCCCGCTTAAAATGCTAAGCGCATCCTCAGTTTTAACGTGACTCGCCCTTTTTTAACATCCAAATTACTGAGTTTTAAACACGCTTCTCATTTTCCCATTTTTTCCTAGCTTTATCGTGGGCTGTCCTTCAGTCCAGAAGAGAAGAAATCGACCAAGATGAAATTCCAAACAAGTTTAAGTAAGTAATCAAGGAAAATCTTCAGTCGTAGCCAAATGTTCTTGCGTCGTACGTCACATTATTGCTCACAAATGTTAGAAAGTGTTCCTCCATGTTGACTGATGTCTAACAGATCAACACTTTTTTTGGTGGATAAATGGTTTGTTTTGAGTAGTAATTGTTTAAGAACTCCTTTTAGTTAATAATTTAAATTTTCTTTATTTTTTCTTCAGTTCTTCTCTCGAACTCCTTCACATGTTTGAACTGACTTCGGTAAGTGCTGATCAATATGTATCATTGATCATCTTTGGTCTTGTGATTGTGTGTGTTATCTCATGCATTTCCTGTTTTTTTTTTTTCAGATGGACGCTTTGCTGTCACTAAGGATCATGTACGATTTGAACGTAAGTCTTGGTTTTTTCCTAAAAATGTGATTTCCACTCTCGTTAGACCTCCTGTCACATAATTAATTTTTTCTAACTGAACTTCCGTCATTTTAATTCTACGCTTTGTCCCCCAATTAAAATAAAAGTCCCGTCCACTCTTGTCCGTTTTTGTTTGAATACGGATATATATATTTTTTCTCCGGTTTGGTTTCGAGATAGTCGGGTCTGCGAAATTCAAAAGGCGCGGACACACACACAAAAAAAAAACGTGAGGAAACTGCGGAGAGAAAGGGCGCCACCGCCCCTTTTCCTCCCTTTTCAACTTTTTTTTTAACATCATTTTTACTTCTAGGTTCTACCTCTGGCTCTACAGATAACGACTATTGCTGGAAATGTTATGGTGAGTCTTTAAATTCTCTTCAATTATCATGTATAATTACCGTTTGAAAATTTTGAAACTTAAAATTACAATCAATGACCAATGACCAATAATCTTGCTTGATTTTCAGGCCCGCACTCTTCTTGGCGGTCGATCAGAAAGAAACGAATTTCTTTTACTTCATGCCTTCAACGAAAAGTAAGACTTTTTACTGCTCAGTTTCGAAGCAGGTTCTTTTTCAAATGTCCTAAACCCAGAACAACAGTGATCACGCTAACCCGCACCACAAAGGCAAACAATCAAATTTCAATTTGGGAGCAGTAAAAATTTTGGGAGACTACCCCTCCCCTAATCCAGTGTAAACACGTACTTCTTGCGTAGGGCAAAATCTTTGTTTGGGGGAGGGGTAGGTTGGCACTTTTCAACAATCTCGAACCAAATACTGGTGATCNTCGATCAGAAAGAAACGAATTTCTTTTACTTCATGCCTTCAACGAAAAGTAAGACTTTTTACTGCTCAGTTTCGAAGCAGGTTCTTTTTCAAATGTCCTAAACCCAGAACAACAGTGATCACGCTAACCCGCACCACAAAGGCAAACAATCAAATTTCAATTTGGGAGCAGTAAAAATTTTGGGAGACTACCCCTCCCCTAATCCAGTGTAAACACGTACTTCTTGCGTAGGGCAAAATCTTTGTTTGGGGGAGGGGTAGGTTGGCACTTTTCAACAATCTCGAACCAAATACTGGTGATCGGCGCTAAGCGCTGGAAATCTTCAACCTCGTTCCCACGAGTAAGTAGAAAACCCTGTGAACGAGGGTTGGGGAAATTTTGTACGGGTAAGTTACGGTTGGGGTTGGTTTTGTTCTGATCTGTTGGTAAACTGAAGTGATTTTTTTCCCAGTCGATCACGTAGCGCAGCCATGAAAAACACAGTTGCAAAGTTACATTAAGCATCAATGAGATATATAAAAGACTTTTAAGTCAGATTTATATTTTTATTTTATTCCACAGGAATTTCGTCTGCCCTGACAAAAGTTACGGCAAAAAACAAGTGGTGAGAATTAAGACAACATTCAGTACCGCTGTTAATTTCACAAACTGTCGAAGCGTCCCTGCGTTTTCCCAGAAAAATTCTGGCTTATTTCTATTAAGCGCCTTGAACTCTAGTCTGCGAACAAGCACTCCATTTGGCGGCTTTCGTGAAAAGTCACGCGCGAACGGAACGCGAGACGGATACCGCTCACTCGCGCGTTCTCTCGCGGCTTGCTTTGACCATCTTTTTAAAAAGAGAGCTTTCTTGAGTGGTCGAATGATAATAAGTTTTCCGTTCATTTATAGGTTGAGGCAGAGCACGATGAAGAGGAACAGACACGAAGTGCCAAGAAAGGGAGGAGAAAACCAGCTTACGCCGGTGGTCTTGTGTTAGATCCCAAGAAAGGTATTTAGCTTAGTCTGTTCCAGGTTCCAAGTTACTTAGGGCCTGTTTACATGGAGTGGGGGACCCCGGTCTAGTGGGGTTTGTTTCTTTTGTTTTCACGCTCTTGGGAACACAAAACAAAAGAAACCTACCCCACTAAACCGGGGTCCCGCACTCCATGTAAAGAGGGTCTTAGTGGGGAAAGCGAATCAAAAAAAGTTGCGCCAAAACCTCCTGGGGGCTGGGGAGAGACAGAGTAGTGAGCCTGTGAGGGCCTGTTTACATGGAGGTGGGGGACCCCAGATAGGTGAGGTAACATGTGGCGGGTCACCCCACCTATCATGTAAACGTGATGAGAGTAAAATGAGAGATTATATGGACAGGCGGGCCCCCCACCTTAGCAGGTTACCTCACCTAACTGGGGTCCCCCACCTCCATGTAAACAGGCCCAAAGATTAATACTTTCAATTCCTCTTTCCGGTATACCCTATGATTAATCAATTGAGACAATTTACTTCAACAGTTACGTCGATCTTTTGGCTCTATTTCACTGCTCGCTCGTTTTTTCGCTCGTCTGCACTGAACGAGAGATATTTAACTCCGTACACTACACAGCAATTCCCAGTATGGCTTACATGATAGTAATCCCCGCCGGCTTTGTTTAGGGTATTATGTACATTATAATCACCATATATAAGGTACTTGGAACAGAGCTGATCTACTAAGCGGAAAATCGCGGGCTCACCGTACCACCGACCAGCGTCTTAAATAAACAGATGAGATCACGCTCACTCTGATTATGATTTGAGGACAGATGATGGGGACAGAAGGCAATTTCTTTCTCACCCTACTTGTCAATTTATAGAAGAGGTTTTCAAAGAACCACCATTGCACGATTTGAAAAAGAGTGGATTCTTTGGTCTATCCGACTTGTGCCGTTATAAGTCTGGTGAGGGGTGGGGTGGGGGTGGGGTTAAGGTCATAGTTGGACTGACGCAGAAAAAAGTGCGACTTTGTAACAGACGTCTTGTCTCAGTCTACAATGAGGCTACCGGGTGCAAGGGACAAAGTTGACATCGTGAATTTATTTACTTATTTTTAATTTGCACTTAAAAACCATGATTTAACTCCCTCTTATTGGAATGAGTATGTTAAAATTCATTGCTTCAACTGTGGAAACTGAGTTATTTTTAGCGATAGTTTAGTAACAGATTTTGTGGGCTTTTTTTAAAAATCATAGTTCTCACCTCACAGTATGTAATGTTGATCATTATTTAGGTATGCAGCAAAGTCTAAATAGGTCGTGATGTTAGTCGCGTGAATCACGTTTCTCATATAATGTACGTTTTTCTAGGTTTCTACGACAAACACATTCTGCTGCTGGATTTCAACAGTTTGTACCCGTCCATCATTCAGGAATACAACATCTGTTTCACTACGATCAGTAGAACAACCTCTGCCTCCTCCAGTGGAGTGAGTTCATTGATTTTAGTAGTTCCTGTT
>CALNXI010001714.1:32297-49797 GCA_942486025.1 Porites evermanni
CCCCCCCCCCCCCCCAGAAAAAAAAAATTGCATAAGCATTGTCTTTAATTCTCTTGGGACGACTGTAATACCCAGGAGAAATTAAAAACAAACGTTATGCAGATTTTTGGTGTGGAGGGGCAAACAAGATTTGCAAATGGTGAATAGGCTCTTCATTCACGTGGTAGAAGACCGCCTCGCGGGATAGCAAGAGACTCATTGGGACCAGATTGTTTGTCTTGTCCTAGTGCGACCTTTGCTCTCCAGCATGGCGGTTTTGTTCCACGTGAATGGCCAGCTGCAAAGGTCCCATGGGATATCGCACAACATTAAACAAAGAAGGAAACCCTGGAATTTTACCAATCGCTTAGTTAAATAATTTTTTTTCCAAACTGTTTCCTTTAGGACGGTTCCACCTTAGCTGCAAGTCAGCGAGCTTATCATCCGGACGAGTTCTGCAAGTCTGAAACACTCAAGATCGGTATCCTTTAAATACATTACCGTTATTAAGAACAAAACCAAAAAAAAGACACTTTTCGCGACGACACCACTGTTTTTCGCGCCAAAAGACGTCAGAAGAAACGAGCGCAGAAATTCCATACTGATGACGTGTGACTACCCAGATCTAGCTTTGATTGGATGAAGTTAATTTCCAACCAATCAGAAACAGTACCCAGATCTGGTTAGCGACGCGTCCTTAGCATGACTGAAATCTCTGCGTTCGTTCCTCAGACATCATTGGTGGCATCACGAAATGTCTGCTGTTTTCTTAGGCTACGATGGGTGCTTAAAGATGAAGGTCGGTTCTACCCTGGGTATTCTATTGTTATTTATGACATGATAATAAAGTGTGGGAATAAGCCTAAAACAGGTCGAAAGCAACTCGGGCAGGATCACCTCCGACTTATTCGTTGGATGGGAGGGTGGACGAACAGTCTCTTACCTTCCGCGACCTCGAGAAGAGTGGTGGACTAAAACACTGTTAGCTTCTTTTTTTAAGTCTTATATGCATAATTCCCAGGGTATTAATTACCAATTCAAATCGAGTTACCAATGCAAGTCGGTTGTTTTTCACTCCTTGACGTATTTACATCCTAGATGTGAAATACTATCTCGCTAATCAGGTTCACCCAGTTGTAGCTCGTTTGTGCGATCCCATCGACGGCACCGATGCAGCTCATATTGCCCAGTGTTTAGGTAAGTAAATTACCGATTTAACTCCGCGGCTAGAAAACTGCTTGCAATTGCATCTAAACAAAATGTGTCTACTGATTAGGTCTGTGTAAAGTATTAACTCCTTTAGTGTTTTCTTGTATACTGCAATAACGAAATGACCTGATATCACAGTTTTATTCTCCCTAGAAGCCTCGGCTAGCTCTTTCTTTGGGGTAAAAACTCAAAGGCGGTCTATCCGTATTTGTGGCTTCTGGCATGGACAACTTTGCCTCTACTCCTACACCGGAAGCAGTTTTTCTGAAGTTCTCTACTTGCTATCTATCGTCCCATTGGTTCAGAGCTTACAGTTAATTTTGGAAGTCAGCGCAACCTTCAAATCTGTTGGTTGAGCGCACAATGCGTGATTTCCAAGAGCAATGTCAATTTGTGTTCCGCGCGACGGTTCGTTTGTCGTTATTTTTTTTTTCTTACCATTTAAACGGCTGCACTGAATTTTGTTGTTGTTGGTTTTTCTTATCAACGATCAGCATCGTTATACGACAACCCTGTAACGACGACGAGATTTCCGTGACCGTAGTCGAATTAACGGGCTTTTAATGTTCATTGAGATTCCCGTGAAACTAAATTTTTAAAAAGTTTATCACCAATTTTTTATTCGCCGCGCAGGCCTGGATCCTTCTGGTTATCGTGGCAGCTCTGCCCTTCATGATGATGAAAATGACGCGTTGCTTGGTGGCCAAGCTCAGATGACAGACGAGGAAAGGTTTAAGGTCGGTATAACTGTGAACACTTTCCCTCCCAGAGGTGATCAAAGTCAAAATTCAACAAAATTTCCCAATTTAATTTTGTTAAATGATGAAAACCAGATAGCAGCATATGAGAATACTGAAGAGGTTTCATTTGAATAGTAACACCATAGGATTTTGTCTACAGATTCAAATCATCAGTAGCATCATACATCATCACCTTTATTTATCCTCAGATTTACAGTGTAGCTCTTTAAGGTGGCTCCCTAGAGTAAATTGGCCGTACGCAGCCTGAGCACTAGTATGGCGCGAGCTTTAAAATCCGCGCGACGTCCACGCAAAAATTAAAACAAACATGGCCTCTCAGTTTCGAAATATTCCCCCAAAAAAACTTTATTAACTTTCTATTGAAGCTCATTGTGCAAAAAGTTTGATTAGTGTAGGTCAAACATTTATGAGAGGAGACAATGTTACACCGGTTACAAGTCACTATCGATCTCCAAAAGAGTAAATTATATGTAAAAACAAGCAGAAATTTCTCAAAGACATCAATTCTTTCGCTTCAAAAGTAGACAAACGTTAAATAGACGAAGTAAATGGACAATGTTTTTGCACAACGAGAAATAATTTTTACTCACAGACTGACCCTTGACGAAAGCAATAGTTGTCCGTCGAGACCTACGGTCTTGTACATGTAGCTGAGGACATGATGTACGATTTATAAATCGACGCCATCTTCTACAGCAGACTGTTAGAAAAACTTCGCCGTCGAAATTATCCCAAAAGAAGAACAAGGTTGAAAAAGTATCCGGAAGTGGGCTAACATTTGAAGATCTGCAAACAGTGTACAGCAGATTAGGAAATGAAGGGCTTATTGCGATTCTTGCACAACCACCGTCTTCATCGCCGACGATCGCCATCCTCAGTCACCACCACGCTCCGAATTTTAGCTGCAATAGTCAAGTAATTCGAAGAAAACATCCTGTGTTGGGTATAAAATTGAATCCGCTATCTCTCCTTTTTCAACTGGCGAGATATCACCGTAATGATACTAATAAACGGCTTCAAAACAATGGCTTTCGTACTCTTCAAAGAAACCACATGTTTTCAGTAGCTTTGTGCATTATGCGCATGCGGGCGTGATGGCTCGCGCGCGTATTTTGCTCATACGACCCCGAACCACGCGTGTTTTTCGGATTTTTGTGACGTCAACGTAGTTAAATGACCGTGAATTTCTCGCGTTTCCCTCGGTAAATTTTTTTAAAAATCGCCTCATTTCTTGATAGTTTCAGTACCTTTGTACTGACCTATTTTTGTTAAAATCTGTAAGAGCTAAATTCCTCCATGAAGAAAAATCACAGATTTCAAAATATTGGCAAAACCGTCTTAACGACCCCATGTTTTTTCCACTTTAAAATGTTAAGCAATATCGTTAATATAAAGTGGCAAAGTTTAAAGACATTTCACCGTGGGAAATAAGAAATATTAAGAAAAAATGATCAAAAATGACAAAATTACTGCCTGCTAAGGATGCGATGTTGCCATGGCAACGGCCTTAATCCAGAAAATGAAACTTGATAAAGGAGCCTTCTTATATGGGTAACCTTAGCGGTGAATCTCGTGAACAAAATCGCAAGGACAAAGTGACTAGATTTCGTTCTGTAACGTATGCTAGATAGCTAGGGTTATTAGTTAATACTCTAGGGAGCCACCTTAAGCTAATATCTCCGAGATAGAAGAAAATAAATATTTAATTAAAGTAATCATTATCCTAAAAAAAATAATAAATAAGTTGGAACTACATACTAATTTTACAGTACCATGTGAAAGGACTGCTGAAGAGGTTTCATCTGAATGGTAACACCACAGGATTTGATTCACAGATTCAAAACTGTTAGAACTACATACTAAATAAATAGTACCAAGTGAAAGTACTGCTGAAGAGTTTTCATTTGAATGGTAACACCATAGGATTTCATCCACAGATTCAAAAGTTAAAACCGCCTCCGTCTCCATCACTCAATCTGGGAATTAAAAGCTGAAAGAAGTGTTCTAGTGTAGCAGCAGTGATTAAATCGTCTTTTCTTCGATTTGTTGACCCCAAAATGACCTTTATTTTAGAAAACCATTAGAAAAGTAGAAGTTAAATAGCACTGAGACGTTTCGTTTTAACGTAAAGTGGATTGTGTCTACGACAATCGGCATGTTCTAAAATCCACAAGACCGGAACACAAAATTTGAGGGCGGGGGGTAAACAAGTTGCATTATGGTCTTTGTGAAAATGGTGATTAGGTAAAAACACAAATAGAAACCCTAACCCTAATCTGTACCTTACTTGTTTCTCAAGGATTGTGAGCGATTTATAGTCAAGTGTAAACGCTCCAGCTGTGGTCAAGAAACGACCCTCGAACTCCTCTTTAAAGGCGCCGTAAGTACACTTTTAACAGTTAATGTTCATTTACAGTTTAACATCAAATGATATTATTTCCTTCAGTCATAGAGCTTATAATTTACACCATTCAGGGGTATAAGGTTAAGCACATTCAATGCATGAGTTATAGCTGAACAGGGATTTGTAAATTAAAGTCAAATCCGCAGTTTTCCATTTACAAACCAGCAATGTCGATCCCAAGCCTTTAGCAGAGGTAGGTGTAGTTTATGCTCTGGATTAAGGATTACCAACAGGGAAAAGGTACATAACAGTTCAAAAACAGATTTAACAAGCTATTAAAACATTTATAATTGTTGTTTTTATTGAAGCAACCAAACGAAGCACATTACAAGGTTGTGTAGTTGAAAAACCACAAGTGCACAACATTTGAGGAGATACGCTCGTGGTTACAGAATTTATGGAAACTTAAAGCTCTTTAAGTTTAAGCTTTTTAAAGTTCGTTTAGTAAGATAAGAACCTAAAATTGAACGTATAAAGTTTTAGGTCTTACATTAATACTTCGCACCAATTTTTTTGTAGTCGAACGCACTGGCAGTCAACGATACATGTCCCGGATGTAACAATCAGTACAGCGCTGGCGCAGTTTCCAACCAGTTGAACGTTGCCATGCGTAGACACATCAAGGAATACTACATGGTAACTGAAGCAATTTTGTGAAGTGCTCACTTTTTGCAACTGCAATTGTATACAGTGGAACCTCGATTTAAATAAGTGCCAAGGGACTGGGGAAATTTGTTCGTTATATCGAGGGTTCGTTATATCGAAAACCTCGATATCACCTCGACCGAAGTTTTATCCTTTCGCATTCATCTTTAGTTATCTTTCGGTCACATGCTGACATTTATTCGTTATATGGAGGTATATTTTACGTTTGCGTTTCTGGATTGTGTTCGTTATAACGATCGTTATAACGATGATTTCGTTAAATCGAGTTTCTGTTCCACACATTTTACTGTAATTTTGGCCGGGCTGATGAAAATCGTTCTTTATACCGAGGACTTCGTTATATAGAGGTTCGTTAAATCGAAGTTCCACTGTAATAAAAATAACAAAGCAACTCGTACGGCTTTTTTGTGGGCTATACACCAAGGAGCAAGAATTAGCACTTAGTCGGTTAGTGCACGGCCTTCTGTGCAGGAGGGTCCGAGTTCGATTCCCAGATGTGACCCCAAATCCTTCTTTCAACTTCTTTCCTTTCCTTGTAGCTTTAAGTATCTTTAAAAACCCTTAAAACGTAGCACTGATGGACAGCAGGGCCCAGTTGTTTGAAGGCCGATCAGCGCTAACCCAGGGTTAAATTTTAACCTGGGTTTCTTTTTCTTTTGTTCAAAAGCATTTTCCCGGAGAATTTTCTCTCTTCTTTTTTAGAGCATCCAATGATCAATTGTAGGCAAAAAGAATACAACTGAATTTCCTTCTCAAGCTTTCATATATGAAATCAAATTTCGCACTAACCCTGGGTTAACTTAACCCTGCTTTGATTAGTAAGCTACGGAGGATTTTTATACCTTTACCTGTTTATGTGCACTTCTTGCTTAAATGGATAATACATCCTCAAATGCGACCTCCGTTGGAGTAGCAAGAATGCGACCATCAGCAAGTGTCGTACCCGAGAGGGATTTGATAATGATGCCAATCTTAAGGATATTTTCCTCATTTAGTGAAAGACCTTTTTAGCCGTATGTTTTGTTTTCCCAATTCAGACCCTTGACCTTAAATTGCACAAGAATTGTTTCTTAACCTTGCCTAAACAAGTTTGTGCGTTCTCTTAGGTAACAATACGAAGATGACTGTGAACAGCCTCTTTGTTTAAAAATTCCTTTGTTATTTTGTTGTTGATTTTTATGCTTTGAAGACAGGTATCAAAACTAACCCACATTATAACTAATCGCACAGGGTTGGCAGAAATGCGAGGACTCGTCCTGTGGTTACAGCACACGTCAAGTACCCCTGACACGTCAACGTGGCGCCCCTATGTGCCCACAATGCTTCAGGGCCCACTTGCATCCAGTGGTGAGTATAAAACTAAAACAAAGACAACCATGACCGTGCAAAATTTTTCTTTGACTCTGTTGGTATTATCAGCTAAAACTATGTACAAACGGACAGGGTCAACAATGTTGGGAGTTGTTGCGTCTGTGTTGGCACTGGTGTGCACACGGATGCAACAACTCCCAACAATGTTAGGACCTGCAGTGCATTGTGGGAAGGATACAACCCATAAGACTTTAAAGACCATGTGTAATATGCGTGCGTGGCCCCAGCAATTAATGTTAGAAGAGGTTTGCAAACGGATCCAACTTTGTTGCGCTACGCTTCGGCGATCACAAAGCAAAATAAATCTTGGAAGTTGTTGGCTCAAAACTTTGTTGGCCAACAAGGTTGCGTCTGTTTGAACACGGAGGAAGGGATGGCGGAGTGATGAGAGAGTTCGCCTCCCACCAATGTGGCCCTGGTTAAAATCCCGGCGTCGATGCCATAATGTGAGTTGAGTTCACTCTGAGAGGTTTTTCTCTGGGTAGTCCGCTTTTCCCCTCTCCTCAAAAACCAACATCTCCAAATACCAATTCCACCAGGAATCAGGTAGACGAAGAACCGCTTCGTGGATGTGCTATCTCCAAATCATTATTTATTTATTTTATTTTATCATTTATTTATTAATCATAACTATAATAAAATTCTCAAATCTGATTGGCTATCAACTGCACTGATTTCAGCCTTAATAGGACAGTACGCGTCATGCGTAAGTAATTAGGCTGATTTAGCAACAGAACGAGAAGGTCGGTTGACAGTGGTGCGCGCAAATCAAACAACTGGCTTGACCAAAGGCTGAGCGGTAAATTGGGCACCAGAAGTCGAGTTCAGTCTTTTCCGCGCGATTTCCCGTAGTCAAGTGACGTTCCCGATCGTGGAATTTCTTGTGTTTTGATTAAACGAAAGAGCCTTATATATCACAAATTTTGTCAAAATTATGATAAATTGGTAACAGAACTTCGTGTCGTCCAATTCGGTCTGTAATCATACTCGTGATTAAACGAATCGTACTCCCGCTACGCGGTCATCTGATTTTGTTAATCGTATGATTACAGACCGAATTGGACTTCACTTAGTTCTGTTACCATTACTTATTTATTTATTTATTTATTTATTTATTTAAGTATTTATTTATTTAACATTTCGTGGCCTAACTCCTTTAGTGGTTGCCAAATTGTTTTGTTTTCAGTTCTCCGACACAGCGTTGTACACTCAACTATTGTACTTCTCCCGCTTGTTTGACTTCGATCACGCGGTGAAAAATTCAAAAACAGGTCAGTATTTTGAGTAAGTGCCGAGTGTGAGTGAAAACGTTATTTACCCACGGTATTTACCCACGTTATTTACCCACGGTAGTTTCATCAAATACTTTCTTCTCGAAAGCCGTGCTTAAGAAATTCAATTACATAAAAATATGTTTATATCTAAAACTAGAGCGGCTAAGAAGAGATCGCGCACGCTATAAACTAAGAAAGGAGAGAATTTATAATGGTTGACTGAGATAGTATGTACGACTTGATCTTCGCCTTGAGTTTTGCAGAAAAGTCTCTTTCTTTGAACAAGAAGGGAGAGAACCCCAAAGCTCAACAGCCGCAAAAGCAAAACTATTCTTAAAATAGTTTGTTCTTGCTTTGGGCAGGTAGAAGGACAATTTAACCTTCAAGGGTTGGCGTAAACCCGAGCGCCCATTTCCTGCGTCAAGGCTTACGTTTCTCCTTACGTTCGCTTTTTACGCGTTTGAACGGGGACAACTCAAACGCAAGCACAATTGCAAGGTGGAAAGGGCTCGACTGTCATGTTGGGTAACAGAATGATCACGTGCCTTTTTGTATGTCTATGCCTGTGTTTGCGCTGGACGTTGGGACTTGTCTGCCTCGTTCCTAGGCGTCTCAAGTGTGTTTGGAAAACGGAACACGCAACTTCAAGCGAGAGTATCGCGCAATGAACCATGGCAACGTTGAGCGTTGACGCAAAGGACGTTGGAAAGGGTGAACGCCNACAGCGTTGTACACTCAACTATTGTACTTCTCCCGCTTGTTTGACTTCGATCACGCGGTGAAAAATTCAAAAACAGGTCAGTATTTTGAGTAAGTGCCGAGTGTGAGTGAAAACGTTATTTACCCACGGTATTTACCCACGTTATTTACCCACGGTAGTTTCATCAAATACTTTCTTCTCGAAAGCCGTGCTTAAGAAATTCAATTACATAAAAATATGTTTATATCTAAAACTAGAGCGGCTAAGAAGAGATCGCGCACGCTATAAACTAAGAAAGGAGAGAATTTATAATGGTTGACTGAGATAGTATGTACGACTTGATCTTCGCCTTGAGTTTTGCAGAAAAGTCTCTTTCTTTGAACAAGAAGGGAGAGAACCCCAAAGCTCAACAGCCGCAAAAGCAAAACTATTCTTAAAATAGTTTGTTCTTGCTTTGGGCAGGTAGAAGGACAATTTAACCTTCAAGGGTTGGCGTAAACCCGAGCGCCCATTTCCTGCGTCAAGGCTTACGTTTCTCCTTACGTTCGCTTTTTACGCGTTTGAACGGGGACAACTCAAACGCAAGCACAATTGCAAGGTGGAAAGGGCTCGACTGTCATGTTGGGTAACAGAATGATCACGTGCCTTTTTGTATGTCTATGCCTGTGTTTGCGCTGGACGTTGGGACTTGTCTGCCTCGTTCCTAGGCGTCTCAAGTGTGTTTGGAAAACGGAACACGCAACTTCAAGCGAGAGTATCGCGCAATGAACCATGGCAACGTTGAGCGTTGACGCAAAGGACGTTGGAAAGGGTGAACGCCTTTTCCATGATACTATGATCCAGTCGCTCTCCAATCCGCCAGAACGCACCTGGGTACGAGGCAAGGAACTTGTGCTTCCGCTGGCAAAACAAATATTAAATGTTTCCAAGGAAGTTGTAGAAAGTGCAACTTTTGCCCACACCGTAGAATAAAAAAATATTATTATTATTATTATTATTATTATTATTATTATTTACTCATTTATTTGATTTGACCTTTAAACAATCTGTTCAAATTCTTTTCGTCTGTTTCTTTTTTTTAGTTGTGGGCGTAACACAGACTACGAAGTCATTTTACAAAGCTGTGCACTCAGTGATTACCAAAGTCCTAACTGCAAATGGTTACTCTGAAGTCAACCTTTCGAAATTGTTTAGTAGTTTCTTCGTGTAGAAACAGTGAAAAAGTTCAAACCCTCCATTAGAAAATCAGAAGCAAAGCCCATATCAGTGATGCGTTGCGTGCGGTTGCCGCACTTTGCTCTGATTGGTTGGTTAAGGCTAGTTTCTCTCATGTGCACTTTTCCACAATTTCGTCTGATTGCCAGTTTTCCCGCCAGTCAGTCAGTTCCCCGCTTTACCAACCCGACCAATTTGTACGCTGTTTTCATTCACTTAGCGAGTACTTTAATTATTCTACAATAACAATATTGGCAAGTAATTAGATGGAAAACAACGCTTTGAAAGCAATCCTATAATTGAACAAAGAATTACGTGCTTATTTCCTAATGTATATAAGTGTGCTTTCTTTTAAGGTCAAGACTATACGTCTGTAGATGTCTCCTTATAACAGCACGTTTAATCAGGTCGCCCGTGCAATGTTTTTTCCAATTTATCTAAATAAAATTTGTTTAAGAATTTCAGCCTTACTCTAATTGATTTTAAAAGAATCATTGAAATCTGTTCTTATAGGATGTTCATTATAGGAGTTGTTTGCCTGTTGAAAGTTTTATTTCCGAATAATCTCCGACAGACAAAGACAACGTTTTGGCGAGCACCTTCGGAGCATCGAGAAGAACTTGCCTGGTTTTCCTGCCGCTGTGTATTTTACACGGCTGGTCACTCCATTAACGACGCTCTTGCTCTGCGGGGAAAACGCGCAACGGGTGCGCCTGGTGATGCGCCTTCCGTTTCCTCTAGACTGCGCGCAGAGCCCCCGCGCACTTAAAAGGTTTTAATTTTCACTTCCTAAGCGTACATAAAAACCTTGCACCGGTTCTAACGTACTTGCAATGCCACTGATGAAAAGCCAGGCCCGAAACGTTGGAAAACAACTTCAGGTAAAACAGGAACTTTTGCTCCTATTTTACATTTTAATGAACAATTACTTGGTTTATATATCACTATGGGATACTGAGCATGCGCAAAAGATAAAGATGCTTTTTGTCAAAGGAAATCTTATAAAATGATATCAATTGACATAATTGAGGCCCATTTCTTTCCAGGGGCCGGCTACGCGCGCTTCCTCGGAATTTCTCCCTTAACCCTAAAAATCCCGCGCCTGCTTTGCAGGCTATAATTGGAGGATTGAAAAAGTACAGTTTTTGCAATCCCTATGATCTTTTTACCATATGTGCTATCAGGCGCTCTGTGGATTATAAACAAGTTCTCTTCTGTTCTGTTCTAGAAACAGGAAGCCAGAGAACCCTTACCAGTAATCCGGATCAAGGTCATGGGTCGATTCCCATTGGGAGCTGAGAAAGTTCCTGTTCTTCGGAGAAACAGTCGAATTCTTGCGAGGCTGGTACTCGGAGAGGGGGGGGGACTCCCCAAGAAAAAGACCGGGATTCTCGTCGTCTCGCTTTTATAGGGGGTGAAAAATTGCAGATCTCGGCCTCACTTGGGGTGTGCAGGACTGAAAGCACGATTAACCCCTGCTGAGAGCCAAGATTTTTAGCCATAGGTCTGTTTCGTGCGACTCTTACCTGTTTCTCACCCATGTTTTATTTTTCCCACTATCTTTCAGACCTGACGCAGAATTAATTGCCTTATTTTGTGCCATACTGATAAAGTGCAGGCACGTTAATGCATTTTCTTAGCTTTTCAGAAGCTGATTGATTTGTTGCCACTTGGAAGAAGAGCTTAAAATTAATCACATTTAACTTTTTCTCAGGAGATGTTGAGTAGAGGAGAAATTTTGTGGTTACATACCTAATTTTAGATTAAACCATTCCCTGTTAAAGATCAAAATGTTTAAAATCTGTTCCCATTTTCACAAGTAAGTCACAAAAGCTTAAAAGCCTAAAGTCAACTGACATACCCTGAGAGAGTACTTCCCCCTTCCCCCCCGACCCTTATCTGGCTGCTTGGTTATAAAGATTGCGCTTTTTCTGGTAAATACCCTGTCACTCGATTGTGACGATTGTCATTTCTGTTGTTGTAATAAAATCCACAAAATCAACGATATGATTCCCTTTCTTAAGACAGAGGTCACAGCGCTAATACTTTAGAAGTTGCTTATTTCACAGGAAAGGGCTTTAAGGGACTTATCGTCATTCACTTCATTTTCTTCAGACCTTAACCGCACTTCATGAACAAGGTTTGTGGTATGTTTCATGTAGGATAAGCTAGGTGGCTAGATGGCATTTGCCATGTTCAAAAAACAAAACAAATGTACGTACGGTGTCGTACTACGTTTCCTATTGCTGATAGCCTGCGAAAACATCCGTTTCTCCTCGCTCTTCGCCGCTGGACTCCACTGACCAACACCTGAAAAGTGTGTGACTCGAAATTACTCTTTCCTTCTTTATAGCATAACATAATATTAGCATAATAATACATTATAACAAGGATTTACGGTACAAGTGAAAATGAACGAAGAATTTAGTGGACGTGGACCGGGGACGAGAGCTCGGGAGAATAGGGGGTTAGAGCACTGGGAAGGGTTTGGGAGATGGGAGAGGAAAGGATGGGCGATGGGAGTTCTAAAAGGGTGGAAAGCAGGAGAAAAAGGGGGAAATTACCCAGGCTGCTTAAATTTGCAATCGAAAAATGGCTAAATGACAGTAAAAATAAACGGAAAAAATTTTGCACGACGTTTCGAAAAGAAGGTAGCCTGTTCCAGGCGTTCAGATAGCGGGGAGCGGTGCTAAGTAAAAAGGAAGGCGAAAAAATAACAGCGAGGGAGGGGTCCCCAGTCCCCCTCTATTTTTCATCGCTTTCTTTACTTCGCACCGCTCTCCACTATCTGAACGCTTGGAACAGGCTAAAAAGAAGGTTGCCAAGAAAAAAAAGGGGAGGAAAAAACTAATGTACGAAACAAAACTGGCTGGTAAGACGGCGAAACTAAACTGCACATTGACAAGCACCACTACAACAAAAACTACGGATACAAAGCGGTAAGAAGACAGGACTTTTGCCATACGAACACTGGTCTACAGAAAAAGTGTATAAAAGACAGGGCTAATAACGTACGAAAAAGCTGGCAATTTTTGTGCTTTATCAAAATAGAAGTTAGTTTGCGCTACTGAACACTTCGAAGAACAGGCATTGCTTAGACTCATTGCCAAAAGAAATTGAGTTGATCCAGGGCTTATCCTGGAAATCTTTTCATTGCAGATTTACGGAGATTCGGCAATTTGAGCAATATTGGTTCAACCAGCTGCAAAAGTGCTTGAGACACTGTACCGTATTTTGGCATAAATGGCCTGTCCATGATCTTGTGCTTGTGATCCCCCCTCCACAGGCTTATCAAAGTTGCTAGCAATACAAGACCATGCTCAAACCTTGAAGGAACAACCTTTAAATGGGAGGGAGGAGGGAGGTCAGTATATTTCTCACAGACCTGTGACCAGGAGCGATTTGAAGCAAGAAAGGTCGGTTTTTCGTGGGAGTGTCTCAACATTTTTGCAACTGGTTGTTTATATCGGGAAGGTCGAAATTATGGCTGTTCAACACTTTTCATTCGAATACGTTTAAAAATATGAGAATTTCCTTTCTAACATTTCCTTTATACAAATCCCAAAAATAGGTGAGACTTGCATAAACGTTTTCCCATGCTTCCTTGTGTACCCATTCTTTTCTCCTTCTTTTCTTGTGCATGACTTTGTTTTTCTTTTGCTAACCCGCCTCCTCCCCCCAAAAAATAAATGGCTCTGGCCCGTCCCATAGCAAAAATGTGAAAAAACAAGAGACACCATTCGGAATGAATCGTGATCATGACATGTGATTTACAAACGAATGCTTTCTGCAACGATCGCTTTATCATGGCTAGTGACTTGATCGGAGTCATGATCAGTTTTAGCTCATTCTCTCTTGGTTTTAGTCTCCTTCGCAGCCGTTCGGGCTAGAGTCACGCAATGCTCTCCGCCCTCACGCGTGGACGTTTATCTTAAGCCCTGTCCACATTAAAACACGTAGAATTTTGAACGTGCTGTGTTAAATATTTTTGGTCCAGGCTGAACCGGTATATTGGAAAATACATCATTTATTTGGTCAAAAACGGATAAACATGCAAAGTGCATATATTATTTTCAAAATGTTTTCTCTCAGATTAAAACTCAATTTACGCAAACCTGATGTTTTTAAATTTACTCGCTTTGAAGCTGGAATATGCGATGAGCGTTTACCAGAAGTTCCGAGATCGTATGATTTTCGCGCGCGCGTGTGCCTCATGCTTACACGTTCACAGGGCGTGGCAAATCTCCTTTTCGCCCTCTGCGCTCCAGATGTTTCGTTTCAGCATGGTTTCTTGATCTACGTAAAATTACGGGTTGATTTACAGTAGAAAAAGTTCCATTTCTCTGGTCTACAATTTATCCAGCTAACTTTGGTACAAAAAAAAAAAAACCGGACGCCTAGAGTTAGTACCCTCTAGCATCAGTCTCTTTCTTGTCTTACCTTCGATAAGACGATATCGTATTGAATACTTGGCTCTCTACGCAGTACTAGCTACGAAATACTTGTTCCACACACACAATTGGCTATCAAATCGTTTATTCAAATGACCAAAACCCTAAAAACCTTGTTCTTTTTTACCTTCTACTTTCCGTCCCCAAGACAACCTGCGGGAAAAGTCCAGAGCTTCGGGGGCTGAGGGTATAGTGAGGGTTGGCAAATTAAAACTGACTTTTCATTGTGTTTTTTTTGTGTGTGTCTGCGAAGTATTTGTGGCCGCGTGAAACAATAGCGCCGGTTGTGCGGGTATCCCGGTTTTTTTTGTTGTTGTTGATGCAATGTAAGTCAGGTTCTCTTTATTTTCTACATAAATTATTAAACGAAACAGCCGCATAGTTGGGCTCGATGAAAAGTCCCGGGGTGGGAATTACGACCTTTTTTGTGTGCCCTACGGTGGGGAATAGACCGACAGGTGAGAGATAGATAGTATAAAGGAACCATTCAGAGGCCGATCCTGTACTCTTTGTAAAGCGTTTTTAATGCAAACTGTAGTAGCAAGGTTTTACTCAGGTAATGACGAACATCAAATGGTTCCTCTGAGTTCACTGATGATAAATTTGCCCGTAAAGTTCATAAGAGGAAACTTTGAGTACTTTCTTGGCCGGTTAAATAACGAATTTTATGAAGAGGCGAAGTGCCGTTCAATAATATTAATTTTCGTACGAACATTTTGTGTCAATTTAACAGTTTTTAATAGATTTAAAGCATTTTGTCGACCAGTTGGAAAGAGCACATTAAGGGCAACCTTCCACCTGGGTCACTGAAGCAATAGGACTAGTTTATAATGAATGCAAGCTCTTTAATTACTGAGCATAAAATAAATCAAAAAATAAATTAAAAAAGGAGTGCTTAGGGTGGTGTCGATATCATTTGTTGACCTTTGTTGTTTGGTTCGCCAAACGCAGTTTCAGTTTCCCATTTCAGCTGCCATTTGAACTCTAACAACTTCCAGCCCCTCAGTAACGGGTTTTTATCGAATGAAACAAACTTTCAGATGCACTTTATCGAAAATTTTTGATTTGAGATTCTGTATATGTATTTTTAACATTCCGCTTTCCTTCGGTACATACATTGCACCCAACTTTTCATGAAGCTTCTTCTCGAAATCATTAAATTCAAGCTGCAAAGGAATTTTTGTGTGAAAAGATGATCAGTAAACTTAAAGTTATCTGTGTCACGAAATTCAGCCAAATTAGGAAATTACAAAATGCTCGTTAAATTAAGAGGAACATAAAAATAACTGCTTAAAACTTTAAAGAAAGGTCAAAATAATATAACAGAAACAACAGATGCCACGGATGGACAAAACTGAAGAAGATTGAAACGGATTGAAATTAGGGTTTTTGAAAACTGTTCAGCCTAACAGTTTTTCAAAGTTGATCCCTGCTGCTTGCAACTTCAAAAATAATGCTCAGGAGCGATTGAGGGCGAGTAATTGACAAAATAAAACAAAATGAACTGGACTGCCCAGGGGCACCCAACGTCAATTTTCGGAAAATATCTGTTCGGAAGACGATTTGAGATCTAGAATTTTCGGAACATTTTTTGTAAAATTTCTTGCTTGCCTACCTCTCCTAGTATTTTCGAACATCTAAAAATTGGTGTAATTGCCCATTTTTAACGGATTTTTACCCTAAAAAGCTCATCTAGAATTTTCGGGAGCCTTTTTTCTGGCTAAAATTTTCGAAAAGGTAAGTTTTGATCCCTATGATTTTCGGATCTCGAGACTTTCAGCTGGGAAATCCGAACACATGAAAAATTTTTAGGGGATAAAAATATGCCTATATCTACCGTTTAAATACTAAAATACGTTTAACAATGCTATGTTTAAGTGGTTTTGAACTATACTCTCGTTGGGTGCCCCTGACTGCCGTGACACAGTCCCTTTAAAATTATCAGCTGAAGATCAGTGACCGTCGTGATCGTCCAGGGCTTTCAAGAAGTCTTAAATAATGTTCTCAGTCTTTAACAGACTTCTTTCTCGTTTTAAGCGCAAATCAACAAAGCTGCAACTTCTTTTAACTAAAACATATTGTCACTTTTGCGTCCCTTATTTTGCAAATTTAGCTCTCGTGATTCTGGACTCATTCTTGGTAGATTAATGCGTTTTTACAATTGTCGCTAAACACAAAGTTCTGCTGTTTATCTTCCAATCATGGTGATTGGTCAATCTTTTTTTCCTGTTTTTCGACAAGGAAGTGTGAATTAAAGTAGGATTCATTCTCATTGAGCCACTGTTGAAACTTGTTGAAGGCGTTTAGCTACATGAACTGAGATAGAACTATTTCCCGAGGACCTCAGGAAAGACTATTTATATAATTCCTCGTTGCGAATTTGTGCGATCTCTGCATAAAAAAATGATAAACTGAGTATTTTCCTCATAAAATTCAGCTTATATATGACACTACCCCTTCGAGACCTTACTTATCTTTTCTCCTTTTTTTCTCTACCTTAGACATTTGCTCCTGGAAAGTCAAGAGGTTTGTACTTATCAACATTCTACCTTCAGCTGTAGATTTTTGTTCGGAAAGGTTAACTTACCCATTTTATGAGCAGCTTAAGAGAAGAGAATCATCTAAAGAATCAACATGACGCGATCAGTGCTTTTCAATACAAACATGATCCATAAAATCGTCCGGCAATAGAGCTAAATTTTACGGAAGGCTCAAATATTCAGTCATATAATATTTAGATAACAAGTTATAACTTTGATACTACTCTTATTGATACCGTAGAAATTGTACTGACCTTTTTATCGCTTCGCCCGATAATTGACATAAGTCGATCCAATTTCCTCATTTAGTTTTCCTTTATCGACATTCAATTTTGCAGATCGACCGAGCAAAATACTGGGACCTAACAGAGTACATGGGACAATTTTTTCTGGCAGCTTCTTCTTAGCAATGAATTGCGAGGTCAGTTAGCTTCTTTTTTTCAGTTGCTTAGCTTAATTACATTCAAAAGGTAATGGTAAAAGGTAATGCTTCATCTATAAAGGTTGATCAATGTGGTTATTGTTTATTCCAGACTTTTGAAGCTTCTTCATAACTGAACAATCGACTACCACTCTAAAACCTGAAAATCTTATTTTAAGAACAGAATTTCTCAAATTAAACTTCAGATTAAGAGTTTTTTTTTTTCTGAAATGAAATTTCTTATTTTAAGAAAAAAAATCTTATTTTCAAGAAAAAATTCTTAAATAAAGAAACAGGCCTTATTTTAAGTAAAAGCATTCTAAATCTTAATTTAAGAAAAATAATTCTTATTATGAGCAGGTAGTTTCTTAAATTAAAACCTATTTAAGAATTTAATTTTCTTAAGTTAAATTTCCATTTTTAAGAAACAATTTCTTATTTCAAGAAGAAAAACCAGTCCTTATTTCAAGAAAAATTATTCTTAATATTTAAGTCGATCCAGGCCAGTG
>CALNXI010001714.1:52297-92954 GCA_942486025.1 Porites evermanni
GAATATTCAAGCTTAGGGTCCACACAACAATACAGCATTTGCCATGGAAGAACAGTACTATTGCTTCTCAGTCAGTTTGACATCACAGAAGTGTCTTGAGTTTCGCTCCAAAATTCCCGTAGTACCCGTCCCTGCGAGTGATGCCAGTGGATAGTACATACGATTGCAAAACTTGACAAAATGCCACATTCAGTTAAAGATATGTTACCTTTGTTTTTGTTATATTTTGACTTCTGGGCTATTTTAGTTTGATACTAGGGTTTTTAAATGTAGTGACTTGTTAGAGTGTCAGATTTGATCAGAAACAGAGGAAATTCTACCCGAAAATAAACCACAACACGTTAGCACAAAGAGGTAATGGTAGAGATATATTTTTTTGAAAAATGACATATTTTCTAACTCTTCTTCAGTCAAATGTCGACGACTCATCCCATTTTGACATGCACCACATCTGGGCAGCTTGTGGTATTTCTAGTGTTTTTTGTACAAAAGCATAAATATTTCTTTCATTATCCTATGCTTATTAAATGAGGTGCTGTATGTTGATTCAGAATTTTTAAGCACCCTTTTAGTTTCTTGCGTTCTCACCTTATCCATGAAATAAAACAGCGGCTCACATCCAAATACATCCGATAAATGCATAATAAGCGCTCCATCTTCATCATCTGAAAAATGGCATAATATATAAAGAGCTTGCTCTACACTCTGTATGTAATTGGCTTTTAAGGAAGGGATACAAAACAAGCATTTAGATGGCAGAAGTTCTTTATTGTACCAAGTTGAATCGGCTGATTGTACTACAAATAGATAGTAACAGCATTTGAACTTAAGGCTGAGACGCTTGTGACCGAATTGCATTCTGTACATTCCATTCATTCTTATTAGTGGAAGTCCAAATGAATGCTGGCTACATACATGCAACGCATGCATAAAAAGAAACTGGAGATTAGGATTGTGGGCTCCTCTTGTTGCCCGCAAATAAAAAAGGCATGCACAGAAAATTATTAAGCTACCTGGAATATCACATTGGTCTTTGTCTGGAACTTTCATGTGAACCATCCTGTATACATTTCTTGTGAGGCTTTCCTTGCAGTCTTTCCAGTTTTCCTTCATATCTGTCAACCTACACTTGGTCCTCAGCTCCATCTCGACCATTAACTGGAAGATTACATGCATACATACATATAAGAGTACATTCACATAATAATATGCATGTACAGGGTGTATATACAACTTATAAGGGTCAAACCAACCCTGGCTGTTTAAGTGTTTGTCATCCCACATGGAAGGCTATTGGATTTTAATGAGCCAGTGTATGTAGTTGAACCAAAAGTATTTCTTATGGTTAATCTTATACTAAAAGGCACTTAAGCTCACGGCTTTGCTTGCGTGTATTCAAAGACCATCCGAAATAACTAGTCCTATTATTAGTAAAACTGCATGTGTATATTACTTACATTTTTTGGTTTTTTCGTTTAAATCATTTAATGATACTTTAACTTACTGCCTTCTCATTTCCCAGAAATGGGTACTGCTCCATTACCACTTTGGTGACATCTTTTTCTTCAATCTTATCAATAGCTGAACATCGGCTTGTCCCCCTTTTGATCTCGGCCTCAAGTTGTTGATACATCTTTTCTTCTTCTTTTTCATCTGGTTGGACCAGGCTGGCCAATGGTTTTTTTTGTTTGTTTGTGTTGAAATAATACTTTGAATTGTATAGCCGTCTCTTCATGCTATACAAGACATTGGCCTATAAATTTGAAATAATAAGCCATAAAGAGCATTGATTAGCACTTGCATTCTTCTTGTAAAACTTAAAGCTGGTGAGATAATGAGACTAAACATACAAACTAATCTTGTCCATGAATTGTGCTTCACTTTTCAAAAACATACAAACTCTGAAGTTCAAAAGCTGCCTTCACAATTGCATTTTTCGTTGCTTTCAATCATAGAAATTATAACAAGCACAAGCAACAAAAATTGAAACACCAAAACACGAAAAAAATTGAAATCCACCTGTCACATTAATCACAAACCATGACCATTTGAACTGCATGATTAAAGTAAAGTTATGTTTCCTTAAAGGTCCACTAAGGTGACTGAGGGCAACGAAAACTGCAGACAGAATTTGCATGTTTTTGGAAAGAGCAGTAAATTTCTAAGTTCAAACCGAAATCTGTTATTGTAGAACTATTTTTCTTGATGACTGCTTAAGGCTGGTTTTCACTAGCGACGGAGTCGGAGTCATAAGTGGAGTTGTAAGTCGAGTGCTTATGACCTAGTGAAAATCAAAAATTGGAGTTGTAAGTGGAGTCATAAGCGCGACGGAATCAGGGTTAGAAGAATCAAAACATTTCCATTTCCTCTGACTCTGTCGTTTACGTTCCGCTTATGAACTAGTGAAAACCAGATTGTCAGAGTCAGAAGCGGAAGCGGAAGGATAAGCCTATCGCAATGCACGTTCCCATGCTTTGTGATTGGTTTTGTTCCTCTGCTTCTGCTTCTAACTCTGACAGTCTGGTTTTCACTAGTTCTTAAGAAGGAACATAAGCGACGGAGTTGTAAGCGGAATTGGAACGCTGTTTTCACTAGATCATAAGCTCTACGTCTTCGCCTACAACTCTGACTCCGACTCTGTCACTAGTGAAAACCAGCCTTTAGTGCTTGAGCACTGACAGGAGTTATATCTTTTCATCCTGTTATTGAAATTTTATGTAATACTGTACAACAATATCTATCAGAATAATCGGGCAGCTTTAATGGCTGCTAAAGTAAATGCTCCCTTTCATTACTGATAAGAAATTGACAAAAGGATCAATGAAGTAGTCTATCCAAAGCCACTTTATCATTCCAGGGCCAGTGGCTCAAAGGTCCCATTACAGTAAGGTATCCAAAAGACTTCAGTGAAAATGTCAGTGGAGGAAACAAAAGCACATACATGTAATCATTCTTTAGATTTGCCTCATTTCCATTGCAAAATATTTATGTTATACTCTGTCAATTCCTTTGAAGGTGCATCATTTACACATAAGAATCACACGTCCCAAGACTTTATGAAAACAAGTACTGTATGTGGCCTGCTAGTGAATGTAGGTTAATAAGTCAATAAAATGTCAATACTTAACCCAATAAGGAAACATCTTGTCCTTGGGGAAACCAGGTGGCTTAGGATCTTGTAGGATTGGAACACGAGTGCATATCACCTGGGCCCCCATTCGCAGTGTTTCTGTCCCTAGAGTGATGCCTTCTTGGGCTTGCAAGCACGCTACGCATTCCCGGATAAACTTGTTTACTTCTGCAGGAGCTGGCCTTCTTCCAGATGAGAACTCCTGTGGTATCGGAAACCTGAACTTTTTTGAGAACTTTTCAATCCGGGTAAGCTCTGTTTCCTTCAGTATAGAGCAACTTTCTTCTGTCTGTTGAGAAAGACAGCCACAGTATTCAACAGTTTTTATTTATTTATTTATTCATTCCCATGAAGACAGATCTAGGTTAAGTAGACTTGTCTTCAATGTCACATCATCTGTTGGGATAAAAGCCAAGTTTGGCATCTTCGTGAGAGACTAGCCTGTATCTCATTTCATAGAGCATACATGTAGATAGGCACACTATGGTTCGCCTACTTCCAGTGTCCTCCATTTCAGGGTTGAAAGCATTTCAGTCACACTATCTAAAATCTTATATACAGCAGTAAATAGAAATAAATTATACTTTTACCTCTTCTTCACTGGATGTATTCAGCTGTGCAACCTGAAAAAAAAATGGAAAATTATAAACACAATACATAAAACACATATTGTAATATAAGTAGACTAATGGAACTGAGTGGTCTTGAATATTTGTTGTGAGTTAGAGTTTCATGCTTCTTGCAAAGCAATCATCCTACATGAAACTCTGAGTAGTAATAATGTTCAAGGCCATTAATTCAGTCTAGCTCCTTGTATTCTGTTATATTTTAACTATTGAGCATTCAGATTATAGTTGACGAGGACATAACTTTGGCACTTTATTTTAATAGAATTATGTATATGTAAATATCTTGTGATTCAATTTGTTTCCTTGGTTTAAATTTTATTTCCTTAGTATTCAAATATGGTAATGTATGATGATAAGTTGACAATCAAGACAATGAAAAATTCCAACAGGCAAATGCGACAGCCATATGTATATTTTTAGTTGTCTAGCCTTTTTAGCCTTTTAACTTAGTTTATAACCACTAGCTTTTTAGATTTGATTGTTATTAGTAGTTTCAACATTACTTAATCTTAATCAGGGGTCCTCCCTGAAAACCACTTAATGTGATGGGAGCTTCCTCTGTAAAGATCATTTTATTATTATTATCATTATCATTATTATTATTATTATTATTATTATTATTATTATTATTATTATTATTGTTCCAAATGAACCCACTCAATTTAAACCAAGGGAAAAAAGTGAACCATAACAAACAGCTTATTGATCATAAAAACAGAGTACCAGTGTGTAATGTCCTCATTGACTTTAAGAAGAAAAATGAACACCGTGTACTCATCACGTTCATGCTTTAAGCCATGATTGATAGTATGTGCAGTCAGAAGTTAATGCAGAGATAAAATGTAATTATGTTGGTCATAGAGATACTGTTAATCGTATCTACTGAAAGTATTCTCTTGCTATCATTTAGCGATAAGTTCAGTTCTCATCTTGAGGAGAGTTACAATCTCTCTCTCTCTCTCTCTCTCTCTTTCAAAATTTCTATAACTCATGTGATTGAAATTTTACGTACACTGGTAACTTCTAATGGAACAATCTGATGACCGCTTAGTAAGCCAAAACTCGAGTAACCATCTTCATTTTTCTATCCAAAATTTAATTCTGTTGTGCCTGTATATTTGCATTGACAGCTATGCCATCTGGTGTGGTACCTCGATCTCAGGATCAAAAGTTTCATCTGAGTCATCAGAATCAGATGCCTGTGGCAAAGATTCATTTTGAATGTCCCTGCATTTCTGTAACTGCAGTTCAACCCATGACTCAAAATGAAATGAGTCATCATCACTGAAATCCTTCTGGGTCAGTTCTTCGAGGTTGGGATCAAAAGTTTCATCTGAGTCGTAATAGATCTCATCATCATCAGAATCAGAAGCTCGAGGCAAAGATTTCTGTAACTGATGTTCAACCTAAATTGAGTTGCAGGTAAATTTAAATTGGTTTCCTTTATATTTTTAGTGTTTAAACTTATATATGGTTTGCCTAGTCTAGTCTAAACTTTCCAACCAATTGATCAGTTTTCTGAATAAGGTTCCTAAATCCTATCCCAGGCTTACATTCTTAAAAATCATACCCTTCACAGCAGCACATACCTTTATTGCCAATACATGCCAGCCTCCTCCCCCGTGGGCAATATGTTAGTATCGATTAATTCATTGATTTATATATGTTCATTTCACTGTACTGATCGGCTCTTCATTGTACAGAATACAATAAAATTATTTGATGAAACAATTATGAAGTCCCTTAATGACACTATGCAATGATACAGGGTGTATGGTGTACATTGACTCTAACCCTTTCTCTTCTATAGCAAGTTCGTACTGTATATAATTTTCCACACTGATGGTTGTTTGACAAACGTTTTCAGACACACATAATTCCAATGTATTTTTCCCTTGGTTTTCAAAGAAATATTTTGAAGTTTTCCAAATAACATTTTGCTCTTTGATCACTTTTGCACGTAAGAAATTAATTCATAGGTTTAGTAGAATACACCCTGTTTGTTATTAGTTTTGTAAGTACCTTTTTTCAATCTTTTCAAGTGTCAGTTTTTTTAGTTGTTAACTTCATAAAGCTTTGTAAAACCCTTTTCAAAACCTTTTGGTTTTGTTTTTGACAAAAGTTCATTTGAATTCAATGTGTAACATGAATAAAATTTAAAATATGACTTTATGTGCTAGCTCATACCATTGTATGTCCTTTGGCATTCCTCTCATTTTCACCCGTCTCTCTGACTATTACACACTCATTCTGAAAATTTTAAAGTGACATTTAATTTTCCAAAAGCTGATTTATTAAATTCTTTCATTGATGTGGCCATATAAAATAGAGTAATTCACCATTTCAATGGTCATTCTAACATCTGAAGCAGGGGCGGATCCAGAAAATTCAGAAAGGGGTGACCAGGCCCGTTTTCCACTTGCCAGCTATATATAAATACTTTATATTTTTGCGAGAATTCTATAAAAATACTACAAAATTTCAAAGAAAAAGGGGTGGCCAGGGCCCCTTCTACCCACCCCCAAATCCGCCCTTGTGAAGTGCATGTAGTAAAGTATAAAATACCAGTAAATAGGCTCATACCTGTTCATTTTTCTTTGTCAACATTGTAGCTCCCTGCTTTTGATTTTGCGTCATCTGGATGGCTTGAATTGGTGCATCAGAAGTTGCCTGCAGTACATGTGATTTGACAATAATTTTTCATTCTGAACTGATGAGAGGAAATTTATGTGTGAACAAGGTGCAGTTTTCTTAGGTATCTGCTCTGTTAATATTTTTTGAGGATGCTATCTTATGTTACCAATCAGCAACAAAGCCCAAGGGTTATTTTTTTTTTACTTGACAGTTTTTGGTTTTCTCAAAATGTTTGGAAAAAAGTCATACCTTTGCCGGAGAAAAAGGATACCTTAAGTTTAAGAAAACTATATGGACCATTGATAAACATAAAACTACAGTGTATGATGGACAGGCCTGCACCAATGCTAAATAGCTGGTCATAAAAGATAGAGTATACCATTTCAATGGTAATTGTAATATCTGAAATGTAACTTTGTAGGAAAGTATAAAATGCCAGTAAATACATGTTAGCTCATACCTTCTCTTTTCTCTTTGTTAATGTTGTAGCCCCCTGCTTTTCACTTTGCGTCATCTGGATGGCTTGAATTGGTGTATCAGAAGTTGCCTGCAGTACATATGATTGACAAATATCATTCTAAACTGATGAGATGGAACATTTTTGTGGGCAAGGAGCCATTTTCTTAAGAACAGGACTTTCAATGATATGCGAGAATGTTACTATGAAAGCAATGGGCATTTCTATTTTTGTCCTTTGGTGGTTGAAGTATTATATACTTTTTTTGGAACTCGCTGCAAGCTTTCAACTACTAAAATTTTGAGAGAAGTACATGTACAGCTGTTACAGAATTTATAAAGAACATAGCTACACGTGCCTGGTGTAAATCCAATGGCAATGGTGTTGGCTGCAAGTCCCCTGTTTTCTGGCAAGTGAAAGAAGGAGAGGATCTTAACAAAACAGACAGCAGCAATGCATGACTGTGCTTGTAAGTAGGATGCTGAAAACTGTACACAGAATGCAAATTTAGAATAAAATGCACTAGTTAATATTTCTCCTACCAAGTCCTCCAAAAAATCAGAGACTTCTTTCCTCATCAGAAAATTGTCAGGGAACAGATCAAGTAGGTCTGATCTTCTCAGTTTCAGGAAGGTTTTGCCATTTATGTTGTTATCTGTTGGCATTAAAAAAAAATGATACAGATGAAAAAGACATAATTTCATTCAAATCTTATTACGTGCAGTCCATTAATGAAGAAAAATTGCAAAGAATAGTCCTTTTACAATAATGTCGCGTGACAGTCTAATGTTTCTAAGTTGTGTTAGATCATGATTCTGTAAATTCAAAATAAAACTTGTTCAGCAGACTTTTGATAAGCATCATTTATTTCTTAGGATTTTTCATGGTCATTTTATAATGTGCCTTTTTGTGTAAATAATGGAGTCATGCATGGTTTACATTATGGTATGACTCTTTCACCAATCTGTTACGAACATGCCTCTACCAACTTACTGAAACATATCCTAGCGTTGTACTTAAGGCTCCGCTGTGAGGAAAAATGTCTAAAAAAAGGAATGAAGACACCCACCCTTACCCACCCCTGATAAATGTTTTTGGCCTGTTTTCCCAACTGCTGAGCCTGCCACATTTAAAAACCAATAAACATTTTCCACCAAGTTCTTAAAGAATTCTAATGTTGTTGCTTTTCAAATTTGTTGTTGTTCAGAGATCTTATGTGAAACAGTATACTATGTAACCTGTCTTTAAATAAACTGGTATTCTGTTATAGAGCTTGCTACATTATATTCACCTTTTTCCCATTTAGACATTCTGTTGATCAAGATAAAGTGTCAGTGCCCCCCCCCTACCCCCTCCCATTCACCTTCCTCTGTGAATTCCTGTTTGCTCTGGGCAGAGAGTAAAAAAGTAGGGGACTGGGAACAGACATGCAAAATAACCATAGAAAAAAACTGAGTGTGACACCCGAAAGAGTATCCAAATGTTAGTAAGGTTACCAATGTCAGTGTTTTGGTGGCATTTGATATGGTTTGTAAACCACATAAGTCTATCTTAATCTGGCATCTAATGCCAACCTTGGAGTTACCTTTTTGCAATTATTATTTCTACACTGATTTTTTACTAATGCTTGGGTGCTCTTTGAGGAGTTAGGTTCAAATTTGAGGTGTTTGTACCCAGCTAGTCCACTGCTTGTCGCAAAAAAGGTTAAGATAGATAGATGAGAGACTTGTGCCCTTTTGCTAAGACTTCGCAGATTTTGGGGAGACTGGGAACTAGTTTTCGGGCCTGTCCGACAGCCGCAAGCGCTTGCACTTAAATTTAATCATTTCTCGTTTCTGGAAGACTGCCCACCTACCCCTCCCCTAAATCAATAATTTCCCCCTAAACCAATATTTTTCCCCAAGTCCTTTTTCTGACTATGTGAGTCCCGTGTTTTTAAGCGGAGCTCTCGCGCGGGAAGCGCGCCAGCGGCGCACCATGGGTAAGAAAATTTGGTAAACTATCCATCCGACAAAATTTGGCTTTCACGTAGCGTACGCCCGCCCGGCCACCCGTACACACTTCATGTAAGCCTTCAAGTTTCCCACTTGTCAGGAGTGAGAAATAAATAACAACTGAGACTAACTTCGTTGGAAGAAAAACATGAAAATTATATAGCGGCGGTTAGAAAACGAGAAATGCTAGCGGCAACTAATGTGAAAAAGGAGCGGCAGTGAAAAACAGAGTGAACAGGAACACAAACATTTTCTCCATAAAACGCGTAAATAGGAAGGTAAAAGAAGTTTCACGTTTAAACAACGGTAAGGAAATGTACAAAAAAAACTGCTGCACGTGCAGAGTTGTTTTTTTGCTAATTAGAAAAAAAAAGTGTGCTGCACGTGCAAAGTTGTTTTTTTTTTGCTAATTAGATCTATTGTTGTTGTTTTTACCGTTCTCGTTGCTTTCAACTTGTCTTTAGCATTACTCGATTTTATATTTTCTTTGAGGAATCTATAAATATTAAAGAGAGCTTCGCTTTTAGACCTGGCTAAATCTATATATTATCCCAGAATAAACAGACTCGTACCCAACCCTTCTCGGTTTATAGAGTGACAGCAGCGCAGCAGCGCTAGCAACGGTGAATGAAAAAATTCGGGTCATGGCGTCATGATCAATGAATTGAAAGCAAGCCTGTACGTACGTGAAAATTGACAATATTCATGGCTTAGATTCATGTTTAAAATTGGCCATTCGCCTTGTTACAAAGAATTTTATCTAGAGATAGACTCACAACTGACTCTATCGGAAATCTAAGGAAAATCCCTATATGAAAATTTGGAAAAGGCTGAATGGAAAGTTTTCAAACTGTGCGCGCGCAAAATATTTTTTCTGATGTTTTGGTCAAATAAGCTTTTCCACCTTGAAGAATCTTTTCTAAAATACAAGTCGGTAGTCGATATTGTTTTGTAGAAAGCCAATCCAAATCTGTATCAGATGCAAGTACGGACTAAATCAGTAAACAAGACTTTCCGCGCCTGAGCTTACCATAACACGTGTGCCATTTTTTGGCCTGCACAACTTTGCACCAGGGTGAAAACTTTCATTTGCAGAGAAACTCAATTACATTTTCTGGAGAAAAGTGTTGTCCACTAACCTCGCAGGGCGTCACAAACTTGAGGGGACAAACCATTTAGATTGAGCCAATCTTCTAGTTCCTCCACGCTGTATTTTGCGCACAACATTTTCAGTCCACAGTGCCTCAATGAACTAGGAACAATTCTGCCGCTTTGTCTTTTTCCCTGTCAGCGTTTTTTGATGGTGGCCACGTGGAAGACTGTGAATCTGATTGGCTCATCCCAGATGCGGGAAAATAACGCGTCAGAGAAAACTGCGCATAGGGGTAGTCTGATATTTTCTTGGTAAAAGTCCTTCGCTTTTCTCTCCCCTCTCTCCTTGCACACTTTTGACATCACTTCCATGAACAAAAAACATCGCGCATCGACCGTCGAGCCATTCAAAGACAACATGGCGTGGAAATGTGCACTGTGCTCTTTTACCGCGGTACTTCTTCTTACTCTAATCGGTCATTTGAAACAGCGTCATTCCGAGTTCAAAGGATCAATAAGATGTAGTTTAAATGGATGTGAAAAAGACTATAAAAGGGTCAGTTCTTTTGCTCAACATGCCCGTGAAAGGCATGCAGCGTTTCTTCAATGCTGTGGACCAACTGAGGCAGGTGGCGAACCAGTATTTTTAATTCCAGATGATGAACCAGGTACACTTAGATATTAATAGAGATTAAAAGTTTATCAATAGATCAAGCATCCTTTTTTCACCTAACCAAACGTTTCATTAAAAATCATCATTACATGAGATTACCGCGTGAATAGATCAATTCTGTCGAGTGTGTGCTCGATAGTCACCCGCGCGCGCGAGATCAAACGAGAAGACGCGCGAGGACAAAAGAGGAAACCCCGATCGTTTGTTTCCTCCTCGGTTCAGCTTTCGCGTGGCTCTATATCTCTTACTTTACGAAACGAACCGCAAATTAAAAACATAAAAAAACAGACTTGCCATATTCAGCCAAATTCAGTCAATACGAACAAAACGTCACTAATAGAGAGCAGCTTTAAAAATTCAAGAGAGGCGTATACATAAGTTAAAACTGGTAATTATAAAAGATGAAACGGATGAACTCCTAATTCCAAATAGCAAGAGACGAAATTCAGAGCAAGTGTGCTTAAAGAAGTAAGCGGACATTTTGAACACATTGTTGTTCCTTTCAATTCTGCACATTTTTACAAATCTTGCTTAGATTTTATTCGAACAAAAACATGACTCAATTGGTTTGGAGTCATTTTGGGTTGATGTTTAGAATGATTTAATGCATAGCAATTGAGGCGCGAGATGTTTGAAATCAGGGAAGACTCATTCTGATTCAGGGTTACCATCGTCTCAATGTCAATATAACATGTCCCAAAGACCTTGCTTTCAATTTACTGCACCTTCTCGCCGGGAATAGTCTATATTTTACTTTAGGTCGAGGCTAACCCTATACAAAGCAGCGGCACAGCGGCCAGGACGAATTCAAAATTAGATTATTGAGAAAACATGGATTTGGAAGTTTTTGAAATGAAATCAGTTATGAAGTGATTAATTAGCTCCTACTAATTCTTATATCACACGTAATCTTGGTCTTCTGTGAGGTCCCAAATAAAGTGCTTGCTCGCATGTCAGTTAGGACCGAAATTTGTTTAATGGCCTGCGGGACACTCGAGTGGCCTTGATAAACCTATTTTCCTGCCAAGGAGTTCGTCCTGGCGAAACTAGTTTACCCTTTCCTTAGTCTTTGCGCGAAGTCAAGATGGCTAAATAAACTAATTACCCTCTTGTAGTGGAGATTACTTTCCCGTTCATAGAGGGAATGGGAAATTGGCCAATACCCAGCCACTTTAACTTAAGAAAACAACAGGCTAAGCCCTCTCAAGGGCCTCGGTTTATTGAAAAAAATAATGTTGGAGGGCATGGCCTCTCTTACTGGTTCCATGCACCTTCGGCACCGCACTACTATTGGTCTCCAGTATTTTAAGCTATTCAAATCCTGATCGCCAGTGTACGTTGGACGATTCGTTGAAAACATTTCACTCGGCTCACATGGAAGCTCCCGTTGTCCATCGCACACTCAGAAGCAATTTTTGAAAGGAAAAAAGTTAATTCTCATTTTTTTGAGCCTGTATATAGCTGAAATGGTAGAGCTTTGGTATTTAAATGAAACCCGTCTTAAGCATTACTTTGTAGGGTATTATTAATTTTTCTCTACAGAATCAAATGTAGTTTTTTCTTTCAAATGTTCGCGTCAGAAGCGGAAGGGCTAATTAAGTCTTCCGTCTTGACATCTGGACTCCAGCTACCAGCACCTCAACTGAGTAAGACTGATGATTTCTATATAATTTCATTGGTAGATAACGTCAGTATAGACTCCGAAAGACAGGCAGCAGAGCAACATAGCTTGACTGAGGAATCTGTTCTTTCCGATTTCGAGGACAACGAGGAAACGTGGACGCCCCTTAGCCCTGCAGTTCAAACATGTAGTGATGGTCACAACACAGACCAAGTGGCGAAAAAGTACTTGATAAAAATCAGAGAAGAGAACAAACTTTCCCAAAGGTGCACGCGACAGATTGCTCATGTTACAGAATTATATATACGCGAGTCGTTACACTCTTTAAAGCGTAAAATTGATGAATGTCTCACTGAAGCAGGCCTCGACGTGAACGGTATTGAAGGTTACGAAGACTGCTTTGACAATGCCACACCAACGTTTGACACAATATCATCCGACATAACAGAGAGCCCAAAGGAAGGAAACAACAATCTCTCCTACGTGGTAAATATGCAGGTTTTCATTTTCATAAGCTGTTCATTACAATGCACAGCAAGTAAATATGCGGACAGTATTTTAAGAAGGTAGCACCACGAAGCTGACAATTAAGACTCAGTTAGATCACAGGTAGCCCAAGCTCGAAATATGAGCATCTGCGAGCATCGTTATTGTTGCGTAACATTCGAAATATAAGGATTTGTATGGAAAAAACCTATATCGTTCCTGTAACCTATGAAAATGAAAGAATGTCATGTAAACTTATTTCCCATGCAAATCTTTATATTTCGAATGTTACGCAACAATACCGATGCTTGCCAATGCTCATATTTCGAGCTTGGGCGACCTGTGGTTAGATTAGAAGAACGTGTCACGGAAAGGAGTTACAATAGCGAAACAAGTTAACAATATACCAGTAGTCAAATTGTCCTCTTGACTTCGTGAATTTTATCACGTGTAATTGCCTTAATACCGTATAAAACTCAGCGGGTTTGAATGACTTATAAAAACATACATTGCTGATAAGGAAGACCTTTTTTAAATAAAGAATAGTTCTAATAAACAAGAAATTTTATATAATGGTCCTGGTCCTCCTAATTTGCAAATAATTGAAATGTCGAGTCAAACTCCCAGCCACATTAACAAAAACGATTGAAATTATATGCCTACTTGCCGAAATTGAGACTACATATAATAGTAAAATGGAGTTAGTACATTTTTTTTCATTCTTCTCTCCAAGGAACCGAGGAAGATAGTTCTTGGACGAAAACGACTTAACAAAAAGGTGGGCAACAAGAGGAGAATTGTTCTCACGGAAGAGGAGTTCTATTATATTCCCCTCATCAAAACCTTGCAAGCTCAGCTATTGTCGAAAAACATAATCAATATGATTCTTGATGGCCCACAGTTGAGCCAAGTTGCTAACACGTTCGAAGATTTCCCAGACGGCAGTTTTGTTCAAGAACATGAACTTTTCTCCTGCGATGACAGCGCTTTGCGGCTGTTGTTCTATTATGATGATGTAAATATTAACAATCCCTTAACGAACAAATTACACAAGCTAAGCTTTTTTTATTACCAACTGGCTAATATAAAGCCCATCTACCGGTCCAAACTTAAATCAGTTCATTTGCTGGCAATCTGCAAAACTAGCTACATGAAGAAATATGGAATAAACGCCATCTTTTCACCAATCGTGGAAGATCTCAAAATACTTGCAAATGGACACCCATTCCAAATATACGGTGGGGTTCTTCGACTCAGAGGAAGTCTATTAGCCCTGCTGGCCGACATCCCAGCTTGTCAGTTGTGCGGTGGATTTAAAGAAGGCGTTGGTGGGGCTTTCCGAAAATGCCGCGTTTGTCATGCTACTTTTGAAAGGATACAAGAATTGTTTATAGAAGAGGATTTTAATTTGAGAACAAAAGAGGACCACGCGCTTCATGTTGAACTCGTTGAGAACGCTCCAACAAACTTTTTAAAGGAATTTTATTCCAAAAAATGTGGTGTAACCTTTCGAAGTAAACTCATGGAGGCACCGTTCTTTGACGTTACCCAGCAGCTCCCCATGGACATTATGCATGTTTTTTTAGAAGGTGTACTGGCGTACGAGATAAAGTATTTGTTGAGACATTGCATAGATGAGAGATATTTTTCCCTTGCGACGCTCAACAAAGACATTGAAAAATTCCCTCTAGGCTACGCCCATAAGAAAGACCGACCGATTGTTATTAAAGACACCGACCTACAGAGAGAAAGTGCTACCAACTTGGGACAAACGGCATCGAAAATGTGGCTACTCGCCTCTATTCTCCCGATGATCCTCGCGAAGTACGTGGACAAAAACAGCACCCCTTGGCAATGTTTATCATCCCTGCTTGAAATCATGGGAATGGCTTTTTCTGAAAAAATATCCACTGAAAGTGTTATGTACCTAAAGACGGCTATAAAGGAACATTTATCTTTGTTTAAGAATGAATACGGTGCAAGATTGATCCCAAAGCAGCACTACCTGGTCCACCTGCCCAGCCAGGTGCTCAAATTTGGCCCCCTGATCAGGACCTGGTGTATGCGCCACGAGGGAAACATTCTTTTTTTAAAGACCTCGCAAGCAACATTAAGAACTTTAAAAATCTTCCCTACTCCCTAGCCATGAAACATCAAAAGGTTGAGTGTGCCAATTCAATTGTGTTTGACGAATACACCGATACCAGTTTACTATTTGGCCGCGAGGAACACAATGGAAAGGTCAAGGTCCTTGTTGGCGCAGAGGCGACATCAGTTAAAGATTCTATCGAGCGATTTTATAACGTAGAATGGTCAGACGAAAACCACCTGTTCCAGACCAACGCTGTCACAATCACCGGGACACTCTACAAGCCTGGAAAAAACACTTTATTGCATATTTCTAACAATGAGGAGGGCCTGCCAGAATTCGGTCGCCTTATCAAAATTTGGCAAGTTTTAGACCTTGGCACATTTTTTGTTATGCAGCCGATGGAAACCGTGGCCTTTGACTTGGACATGAATGCTGTCATTATCGAGGAGTCAAGTCTGCCGCAAGGAAACCAAATCAGTCGTCACGAAGACCTTCCTTCATACCATGTCCACCACGCATACACCCTATCTGGAAAACTGCATGTCCCATTGAAACAATACATTTGTGACTCTAAGTAATGTCTTAACCGCCTATTTTTCTCAAATGAATACGAGATTGTCTGATGGGCCACTTTCACTAAGAGGTCGCGTAATCAATACTTCCTTTAAACAATGAGTTGGAATCTTGCTGATGCCAAAAATTGACATAGGACATAAAAGTTATCTTACACCCAAAATTTGAGAGGAAGCGCATTTAAGGGCGATATTTTATGGCACTTTGATTTTTCAACAAATTAATATGATTTGTATTGGCCGCCATGTTGGAGGGCATACTGTTGCCCTCTAACGTGGCGGGCAAAACTACTTTTTGCTTGTACCTTGTTAAACGTTTGATAGTTACGCACAGATGTGCTGTAAACGTTACCAAATCATTTTGTCAACACTTTCCTTGAAGTTTAAGTGCAAAATTTGTGTTCAGAAAGAGGTAATTCAGTCATAATTTTAAAAATCACATTTTGATCACGTGATCAGCTAGAGCTTACTCATTTTAAGAAAAAGGTGCGGGTTTCAAAACCAAATCACTATTATTTTTTTAAGATATGACCCACCATAGTTAGTAGAGGGGGACTAACTAACTATGGACCCACTAATCGTTTTTCGAAGGCAAAATCATATAACTTTCATTTTCATAAAAATGATGTCACATGACCTCTTAGTGCAAATGGCTTATTGTCATACGTTGTCTTGTTTTGGTCTCTTTTTACTGGCCTTGTTACTTATGTTAATGTATACAAACATGAACCCTTTTCTGGGGCGGATTCAAAAGTTTGTGGAGGGAGGTTCGGATAAACATCCACCTAAGGTGGCCCATCCTAGGGGGCCCGGGTCCGGAGGCATGCTCCCCGGAGAAAAAATTTAAAATTTGGGTCAACGGAGAGGTCATTTCANACTCATTTTAAGAAAAAGGTGCGGGTTTCAAAACCAAATCACTATTATTTTTTTAAGATATGACCCACCATAGTTAGTAGAGGGGGACTAACTAACTATGGACCCACTAATCGTTTTTCGAAGGCAAAATCATATAACTTTCATTTTCATAAAAATGATGTCACATGACCTCTTAGTGCAAATGGCTTATTGTCATACGTTGTCTTGTTTTGGTCTCTTTTTACTGGCCTTGTTACTTATGTTAATGTATACAAACATGAACCCTTTTCTGGGGCGGATTCAAAAGTTTGTGGAGGGAGGTTCGGATAAACATCCACCTAAGGTGGCCCATCCTAGGGGGCCCGGGTCCGGAGGCATGCTCCCCGGAGAAAAAATTTAAAATTTGGGTCAACGGAGAGGTCATTTCAAGCGTTTTGAAGGATAATTGTAGATTATCTGCCTTTGAAATTTCCTCTTTTTAGCTATTTTAAACGTGGACTTCTCTTGAGAAATTGCAATAATCGAGACTAATAACGAATATAAATCATCTGATGTAACGGTTGTATTTGCCATGATATGTGCTCTAGAAAATGGGCTTTGGTTTCTTCAAAAATGGGATCAACAGGACATTTAAAACCAGGAAAGGACTCTCCTCTGTCAATGTTTTTGTCTTTTCATCACAGTCATTTTTCAAAAGATAACATATAATTGTTAGCTAAGTATGTCCACCAAAGGTTTTGGGCAGAAACCGCTCGTGCTCAAACGTTCGTCATTTTGGTTTTGGGGTTCCAACAAACTAACAAACCACCCCTGGATCTGCCCCAGTTTTGGTGATGGGAGGTTACACATGTAAAATTCGATTAAGAATAAATATAACACGTCGAACTTCTCGCACACACAGTCTTACATGTTTGTCCACGGTAGAAACTGCTCATTTTCGACTATATTTAAACCCGGGGGGGGGCACTTCCCTATAAAATGGATTGGTACCGCTTAGGGTGCTTATACCTAAAATGACCGCTGCCAGATAATGATTTATGACAATACTTTCAAAGTCATTGAGAAGAAAGTGTTCGAAAGTCATCTTTATTACCATTAAAATTTGCAGTGCCAGTAATATAATTTGTTGTTGTTAAATTGGTGCCTCTTAGGGGTGGTAATGACTTTGGGTCACACCAATGAAAATAGATTCTGGTACTTTTTAGGTGTGTTCCTGAAATTTTCCAACAAGCACCCCCGTCGCTTTTGTAGGGGACTATCCCCCCCCCGGAATTTAAACCCACTAATCTCCGAAGGAAACTAAACATTTCTAAAACATCAACAACAAACCGCAATCAAAGAAATTATCAGAGTGAGTTTAATATCTTTTCATGGTTTTACTCATGCCCTTCGTGGCGGGTACATCTAAACGCGTCACTGCTTTTTTAATTCTATCAACATCACAACTCAGGAAAATATATGAGAACAAGGCTCAATGTATTCTTGTCCGATTCGTTATTTTCATAGTCCTTGATATATAAGAGTCTCATAAGAGAAGTGTGGAGTAAGCGGAGTTCACATTGCATTAATGTGGTTATTTCTCGGCGTGAAGAATTTGTTGAAAACTATTTAGTCTTTATTTTCCTTCTTTCTTGGAGGTACCTGTCAAGGAAAAATACTGACGTTATTATTAATCTTTCATTTATGGGGTCAGTATTTCATGTAAGACTCCATAACATGTCCCCAACATATATAGAAGTTTCCCTATGTTTCTATGCATTTCCCTTGTATTGCCTATGTTTCCCTTGTTTTTCTACGTTTTCTCCTGTATTCCCATGAAACTTCTATATATGTTGGGGACATGTTATGGAGTCTTACATGCGATACTAACCATTTATGGGTTTTGTCACGCATTCCTGCTAGTGACCAGGCTACCCTCGTGCCGGCATAATTTTCCCGAATTCGGCCAAGTGCTCTTGTAAATAACCCTGCTCGCAGGCTAGGTATACAGAAAAAATTAAACAAACGATCAACGCTCAACGCGAATATCGGTAAGTTCCAGTAAATCCTTAATTTAAGAAACGTGTTTTCTCATCTCTTAAAATGAGAATCTAAATTCTTGTTTTAAAATTTGATTTTAAGATTAGGATATGTTTAAAATAAGTGCTCTCAATTTAAGATAGTAAATACGTGAATCCAAAACACACCACTTAAAACAAATTCAGCTTTCTTAAAATAAGAAAAAAAGCTTCATTGAATTAAGCAGCTTCTCCTTAATTGAAAAATACAGGTTTTAGAGTGTACACTGAATCAACGTTAGGTAAGCTTCTTGACCTCAGTAAACGCAGCTGTTTTTGCTTACTATGAGTCTATAAATATTCATTCTAAGTCTTTATTTAGCAGCCTATATTATTTCTCTTTCTGCAATTAATTAATATGAATTATTGGACCCACTTGGTGTTGCTGCCATTGCAGTTTCATCACGTATTTATAGATTGACCTGTTCTCCTCCAAATAGGACACACCCCCATGATTTTTCTGGCCAGTTAGATCCCTAAGGGCAGACCAAGTCTTCTTAGAGTCATCACGGTTTTCTCTGAAAGATTCTTAGAAGGAATTCTTCTTGGCTCTTCTAACAGCCTCTGTGACTTTGTTTTTCTCGCAATAGACTCAAAGGTGTCGTTGAAAACAAAGACCCCTAAAAACCCCCTAACCCCCCCCCCCTGTAGCCGTTTTTCCTTACACCATTATGTCATATTACCATTTATGGAAAGCGTAGGTCACGTGTTGGCAGAGATTAAACAGGGTTCTAGTGGTTGTTGAGATCGAGTTGGCGCGTTATGTTTTCGCCTATTTTCTAACCGCTACAAATCTGGTGGAGAACCTAAAATCCCGAAATGACCACTGTAGAAGAATTACAAGGTATCGTGGCAGGCCTTACGGCAATTGTCAAGCAGCAGGCGGAAGCACAGAAGGCAACAAACACTCAAATCGCTAACCTCACTGAAGCATTGCTCGCACATGGCGGACCTCCCACAGCTCCGGCTACAGCCCAAGTAAATTCCACGCCTTTACGAATGCCTGCTCTTCAACTCCCGCAATTTCGTTATGACCAGAACACTCACGACGACGTTAACGAATTCCTCGAATCTTTCGATGTTCAAACGACCCATTTGCAAGCTGCAACTAAGCTCACATTGCTACAACAAGCATGCGTTGGCGAATGGCCAAATTCCGTGTTGTCAATGGAAAAGACTAAGTTTACAGATGAAACAACTCCTCTCCAAAAGCTGGACAGTTTTAAACAAGCTTTAAAATCAACATTTGCCGAACCACCAGAAGTACAACGCCGTCGTCTGGCGTCTGAGTTTTCCACGATGAAACAGCGAGTTACAGAATCGATCGATCGCTTCGCATTTCGCTTCAAAAACAACCTTCACCGCCTCGCTAAATTGGGCGAACCCGTGGACCGAAACTCGCCTCAGTTCATCATGTCGCAGTTTATCTCCAAAACGAAACCAGACATTCAAAAACATTTGGTGCTTAAAGCAGAAGAATACAAAGATCTTTCTGAGATCATCGAAGCCGCAAAACGAATCGAGCGTTCATTCAGCCCTTCGCACAGTCAACCCAATAAACAATCGCCGGAACAAACTAACGCTCTTACCACTAATCCAGCTCCTGGTTTTCCTCGTGGTCGCGGCAAAGGACCTCGCTGTTATAGTTGCAATTCCTATGGCCATACCAAAGGCAACTGCCCCGAAAAAACGCAGAAAAACCACAATGCTACGAACCCCCAAAGAAGTAACGAAGTTTGCCGTTTATGGAACAAACATCAACGACCTCCCTGCGTTTTACCAGACCAATCATGTAGATATGGCCGTCTTCACAACTGTAACACTTGTTCCAAGCCAGGTTGCAAGGATATTAATCATGCAAACACTCGTCCACCTGTTGCAAACTCCTGCGAAGTTCAACCACCACAGGCAACCCAAGTGGGACCACGCACTTCTCAACCACCTTCCTCTGGTGTTCAGTCTCAGTCTTCCAACCCTCCGCTATTTCTGATGCCGACCTTACCACATTCTTCAAGTGAACTGTCTGTTAACCTGAATCGTTCTATTTTGTCATGCCAAGTCACCTCAGCTGGTAAAGTCCTTCAGCTCCCACTTGATTCCTGTTGTTCTGTTACACTGTGTAGCCTGGATCATGCACAGCACATCCACTCCGCAAGACCTGAATTGAAGTACAAGAAACTTGAAAAGCCCATTCCAGTACAAATGGCTGACACTAGTGCCTCTCTGAACGCTGTTGGTGTCCAAGAAGTCCCAATTGCCTGGCTTCCAAACAAGGAAACTGTTCATGTCGCTCTTGTTGTGCCCAATATGTCTTGGCCACTCTTGTTTGGTGAAAATCACTTAGCAGCTACTCACGCCTTGTCTGACCACAGAGAAAAAACTGTGACATTCCGTCACCCTGCTATGAATTTTACTATTTCATGTGATAAAGCACCCATCTCACAGGAACCCCATGCTGCAGTTACCTGCCTTCTTACTGGAAAACCAAGTAGCCACTCTGCACCCACCAAGACCACCGTTTACCGCGGTCTAAACCTACTCACAGTTTATCTCACCTTCAGTGCAGCATCCATCGGGTTGCTTGGAAACGACTTATGGCTAACTGGTCATGAACTCGAACCTGGTGTCAGAGTCCTCGATGGCATCTTCAGTGCATCCGCAGTACAAACTGTCATGGACTTCCCTTCTAACACAGGCACCTGCAAGGGTGATCTTCCTGATTTTCAGCAACTCAGAGCTATGAATGTTCTTGTGCAGTGTACAAAGAGGAGCGCCCATGTTGATCATTCCACCTTTGGTTATCTGTCCCCTTGTACTGCTCAAAGCAAAGCTGATTTCCAGGATGCACTACACCACACAGCTGACATCCTCTCTTCATCACTTGATGCCTATGACTCGCTCTTCTCTCAGTCTTCTGTCGATGCATCTCCTCTCTTGAAGACCCCTTCACCTACCCGGTTTAGTAAAAGAGACCCAGTACAACCACACTGCCCTCAGCAGGCCAATCAGGAAATGATTACAGCCGGTCTTGTTCAAAGCTCCCGTTTACTCCATCCTTTCAATCAGCCTGATGACACGGATGATCGAGACCTTCCTCCTCCTTCTGTTGTTGAACTTGATCCATTTTCAGAAGAATATCATCAGAAACTGCGAAAAGAGCTGCGCCTAGATACTGATGAATACAGTCACGTGCACCCTGCAGTCCTCAATCAGTTTGACACTTTACTTCGGAAGTACCCTCATGCATTTCTTTTACCTGGTGCACCGCTTAGGCGTATCCATGGAACTGAGCACCACATTAACACTGAGAATGCACCGCCTTGCTACAAGCCACCATACAGGATGTCACCATCAGAACTTCAAGCCGTGCGTGATCAAATCACTGCCATGCTAAAACAGGACATTATTCGACCTTCCAATTCTCCTTGGGGTGCTCCAGCAATTCTTGTGCGTCGTAAAGACTTACACGGCAAACCCCAGCCTCCTCGCTTTGTGGTCGATTATCGCGCACTTAACTCAGTCACCAAGAGCGATGGATTTCCACTTCCTCAAGTCATAGACATCCTCGACTGGCTCGGTGGTGGGAAATCATTTGCAAAGTTAGACCTCGCTAATGGTTATTGGCAAGTTCCCGTCAGAGAGGAAGACCGTGAAAAAACAGCAGTAGTCACCCACTGTGGATTGTTTGAGTTTATCTCCATGCCTTTCGGCCTTAAAACAGCTGGCGCCACCTTCCAAAGGCTTATGCAGGCCACATTTTCAGACTTCCTCATGGGAAATGTAACAGGCAGTAGTGACAATCAAACTGGTTTCTGTATGCCCTATGTTGATGATTTGATCGTACGTAGTATGTCCGACTATGGTGCCTTAGAACATTACGAACAGATATTTAAACGTGCTGCCCAAGTTGGAATGCAGTTTAAACCGTCCAAATGCACATTCTTTTCAACTCACCTCGAAGTACTTGGCCACATCGTTACCCCCAATGGTCGCATCCCTGACCCCAAGAAGGTCCAAGCTATCTCTGATTTCCCTATGGTAAACTCCCAAACTGCTGTTCAGAAGTTTCTAGGAATGGTTGGTTTTTACAGGCACCACATCCCAAGCTTTGCACAAAGAACTTACCACCTACGTGAACTTTTACAAAAGGACCGAAAGTTCCAGTTAACTGCTCAGGTCGAAGCAGAATTCAATGACCTCATTGCAGCCCTCACAGGCCCTGACGTTTTGTTGCGATATCCAGATTGGTCCAAACCTTTTCACGTACACACAGATGCGAGCCAGCTTGGTGTTGGCGCTGTACTTATGCAAGAAGATGACCAGCATCACTTGCGGCCCCTTCAGTATGCAAGCCAAGCGTTTTCACCCACCCAGAAAAGATGGGACACACGCGAACAGGAACTCTATGCCGTCAAATGGGCAGTTGAACAATGGCGCCCCTATCTTTTGGGTCGAAAATTCATTGTCGAAACCGATCATGCTAATTTGAAATGGTTGTGTTCTATTGCTCCACATAAAGCCAAACTAGCACGTTGGGCCTCCTCCCTTGCTGAGTACGATTTTGAACTACGTCACCGCCCTGGTCGCAGTAATACCGTTCCTGATGCCCTTTCGCGTTACCCTGTAACCCAGTTTATCACGTCTGAGAACAGTGTTTCATCTGCCACTTTTGTTGACATATTGCCGCCGGCAGACGTGTCAGCTTATTTGGTCACCACATTGGGACTAACTCCATACTACTTTGCCCCTCTTACGGCTACCATCTCATCTTTTACGACAGCCTTTGCCCTGACAACGGCAGATACAAGCACTTCTCCCCCTACCAAAGCAGAGCATCTCTCAACTACCAGCCAGACAGAAGAACCCCTTACTCTCCTAGGATCCAACAGACAAGACTTTATCACTCTTCAACTCCAAGACCCAACGTTAAAGCTCGTCCACAAGTATCTATCAGCCGGAAGTAAGAAGTCTGCCCTTCATGACTTATCGTCCCGCGAACAAACTCGCATTCAAAACCTGGCACGACGATGTCTTATTTTGGAAGGACTTGTTATGTATTCAGACGAATTTCTTGACGACCCAGGTCACCTTCGTATCTTCGTTCCTGACAACAAAGACTTGAAGTCCCGGTTACTGCGTGCGTATCATGACTCGCCCCTCGGGATGCATAGGGGACGAGATAATACTTACCATGCCCTCGCTAGAGATTTCTATTGGAGAGGGATGGGGAAGGCAACGAAACGCTGGGTTGCAAGATGTCTAGAATGCCTCAAGCATAAGTCCACCGATCAGCAACATGGTCTCATGCATTCTCGGTTCTATGACAAACCAATGAATGTACTTGGAATTGACTTTGTTGGACCATTCCCGAAATCTTCCTACGGGAACCGCTATATACTTACCGCCGTCTGCCCATTCTCTCACTTCCTGGTAGCAATACCAACAGCAGATCGGAGTGCTACCACAGCTGCAAGGGCACTGTTTGATAATGTGTTCCTTAAGCTAGATTTTCCATCCACTCTTCTCAGTGACCGAGGAGGAGAGTTCTTAAACGCTGTACTACGTGAAGTCTCCAGACTCTTGTCCATTAAACAAGTGTTTACATCCAGCTATCGCCCTCGAGCTAATGGCGCTACAGAACGTGTTCACCGCTTCATGAATTCGGCTCTTGCTATTTTTGCGTCCAAATGGCAAAAACAATGGGAAGACTATTTGCAGCCAGCAGTGTACTCGCACAACACCTCGGCTATCGACGGCATTGATGGTATCACACCATTCTTCCTCATGTTTGGCCGTAATGCAACATCACCCGAGACAGTTGCTCTTCAGCTCCCAAGCGAGCCAATCAGCAAGAACGAATATGCAAAACATTTAGTTCAAAGCATTTCAGAGGCACACAAACTATTCTCCAGCATCAAAAAGGACCTAAGGAGAAGGCAACGAGATTATTACGATTTGTCTGCTAACGTTAGAGAATTTTCTGTCGGACAGCACGTCCTAGTCAGGAAACCGCCTCCTTCAAACGTAGAAAAAGGATCAGCTACTAAACTCATCCGAAGATACGCCGGACCTTATATCGTCAGCGAGCGTTTGAAGAATAGTGATCTTTATCGTCTAAGGCACGCCATTACCAATGAAGAATTACCTCCTACTAACGTCGAGAAGCTGATACCAGTTCCAGAAGCCGAGCCTGGCGAACTAAGAGAGTCCTGCGCACAAGGAGCTTCTCTTCCTGTTCAATCAAAGGAGAGAGAGGAACAATACAAACCTGGCCAATTCATTATATATCTTCCCAAGAGGAACAATCAAGCAGACGAGGGGATCTCACTCAAACTGGCCCAGTATCTTGAACCCCTAGGAAAGGCTCCAGTTAGCGAAGCTTGCAAGCATCTGTACTCTGTCTACCCAGCAGCCAAGCAAATTCTTGCCAAACTTGGAAGGATGCGCGGTCTCACAGCACATTGCCCATACTTATCCCTCGAAGGAGATCCCTCTGGAGGAGCTTATTATCTAGTCTTAGATCAAGCTGCGTATCGACGGTCTCACACCGATCAAGGGATCCTGGTTGGAGAAATTGTGGAAGCCGGTGAAGTCCAAGACACTGTTGTAGTTCACACCTATGCTCCTACTGGGCGTCGCACAAGACTTGCGAAATCTCGCATTTGGAAACCTTTCTACAACCATGATTTATCAAGGAAATCTGTCCCTATGGACAAAGACAAGCGCTTGATGGACTATAGCCCAGACTTTGATCGCGTTGAGTTTAGGCGAATTATTACTGCGCGAGACACTCTGGAGCAATTGTTGTCTGTTAGAGACATGGACGAAGCAGTGACAAAGTTATTTGTTAGTGTTAGGTCGTTGCACGTTTAGAGACTAAACTACGCTCGAACTTAATCGTGGTTTTAGATGCTCAAAATAAGTGTAATCTAGTTTTAGGGCCTTGAGCTTTTGATTTTATTTTATTGTACATTTCCTCGCTCCTGTTAGAAGGGAAGGAATGTAGCCGTTTTTCCTTACACCATTATGTCATATTACCATTTATGGAAAGCGTAGGTCACGTGTTGGCAGAGATTAAACAGGGTTCTAGTGGTTGTTGAGATCGAGTTGGCGCGTTATGTTTTCGCCTATTTTCTAACCGCTACACCCCAACCCGAATGACTCTGAACTTTATTGATTAGGGTTAGGAAACTGAGTTAATCAACTTTCAGGTCAGTTTGTCTGGTATAATGATTTAAATGGAACTTGATTAACTGATGCAGTTTCCTAACCCTAAGTTACCGTCTAAAAATTCATGACAGACGTCTGTCATTAAATACATCAGCGATCCTCTACCCAGTGTCTTGACAAGTTCATTTGGGTAAGACTTCATACATAACCCCATACATTTATCTGCATTTAACAATCTCATACTTAATTTCACTAAAACAGTTTATGAATATAGTGTCAAAACACTTTATACACATACAATAAAATGTATGGAACTCTGTGCAAAACTAACTGTCTTGACTTCATTTCTGTTTTTGTCATTTCTGTTTTTTAAAGTATTACTTTTTGCCATTTATTTCAGTTAAACTGGTTAACCGAGACAGTTGGCACGCCTTAGAGTGAAGGACTGACGGAATTTCATTTTAACGAACAAAGGTATTCCCTTACAATACCAATCTATAATGATATTCCTCTACAGTCTGAATCCTCTTTTAGGCTGCATTCATTATGTATACCACAGGGAGGGAGGGGGGGGGAGAGGATTTTTGGGGGGATATCAAATTTTTTGAGGGTTTACCAAAGTTTTTAACAGAAGAAAAGGAGGTTGCTAATTTGTTTTTCTCCATTTATTAAAAAGGAAGAATTGTTTTGTGGATTTTTTTTTTAAAAAAGAAGACCACCTCAATTACTCTATGCTTAACTAGCTTATTTGCTGGATAATACACTCTTTATAGGACTTTAACTATTAATATAACAGTTAAGTGTTTTTATTGTAAAGCTAATTGCTTTCGAGTCAACAACAACTACAAAATTTCAATGAAAAGTTCAATCTTTCTTTAACTGGAAGATTGCCATTATTTCTGTGTTTAGCAGTAGCCACTGAAATCAAGACTAATGAATGGACTGAACTAGAGCTCTATAAACTAACATAACAGCCATACAAAGTATTTTATAATATTAGTATTCCTATGCAAAAAAGTTCACATTGGAATGTCTTGAAGTGCTTGATGGCACAAAAAGCATACACAACCGGTCAGTATAAAACACGGACTGCGGACTGCGAACTGGGTATAAAACATGGACTAGGTATAAAATGCGGACTCTGGACTGAGTATAAAACACGGACTAGGTATAAAATGCGGACTACGGACTATGTATTTAAAAACAGCTTTGGAAAGGTAAAACTGAGAGAAACGCAAAGTGGACTAGCAAAAACAGTAGTCCCAGCTTTAACATTCCTTTAGCTGTTCACATAGTCTATTCTCCCCACGGACAAGGAAGGTTATAATTATTATGCTGGTACTCAAGGCAACTGAAATTAAACTCTGAATTTTATAGAAAGAAGAAGTTAGAAGAGATTCTAATTTACAGTTTTAAACCAATAAGAAGCACGGAATAAAAAAAATGGTATTGGTGTTAGTCCGATCAGTAAAATTCTTATAGATGCCACAATTCCGTTTCAAATAAAGCCTTGGGAATATGAGGACTGAATGAAGGACTCAGACGAGAAGGTCAATGTAGGGGCATTGTGCAATGCACAAAAGCAGTATTTAGGGGGGAGGGATTACTCAAACATGTGAATAATAACCGAAATGAATCATCCAACGTTATATTCTAAGCGATGATTGTGATGACGTGATTTACACCCTGCTCCTGAACCCGGAGTGGATCAGTACTACTGGGAATTCTTGGTGGGAGTGTGCTGCCCGGCTCTCCGAATCCTGACCTTATTTCAGACCAAAAAATGTCATTTTCCACACCCATTTTCAGACCAAATCTTTAAAATCCATACCCATTTCCGGACCTGGCCTAATTAAGCCTGTTCCAGGCTCAAAGATAGTTGGGGAGACTCCCCAGTTTTCTCACGTTTTATTTCATGTTCGTGCTTTCTCAATTCAGTGGACCCAACCATCTCAGAGCCTGGAACAGGTTAGGTCTAATTAGGCAGAAATTATGTTATCATTACCAAGTTAGAGTGTAAACAAAAAAATTTTCCAAATGCATTTCGAATTTGCATGTTTCTATTTCATTCTTATTCATTTGGAATTGAAATGATAAATTTATCCATTCATCCCTTGAAAACCATACCTGATTCCAGACCAAAATAGGCAAAGTGTTTTCAGACCAAAAAGGCACAAAAACCCTACCCTTTGGGCGGTACATACCTATATGGCTTATATAAGGGAGTACCCCCCGGGTCCTGACCCCTTTCATGATTGTTAGAGACTGAGACCTGAGGTCTAAAAATGGGTGAAGAAAATAGCATTTTGGTCAGGCTCCTGATTCAGAAAACCGGCCGGCACACCTCCACCAAGAATTTATAGGAGTATTTACAACTTTAACTCGCGTGTCTTGCTATTTAGTGATCTTTTGATCTTATTTTCCTTTACCTAGAACCAATTAGCACCGTTTTTACCAAAGTAGTCCGTAGTCCGTATTTTATACCCAGTGCGCAGTCTGCTGTGTTTTATACCTAGTCCATGTTTTATGCCCAGTTCGTATTTTCCAGTCCACCTTTTTATACCTAGTCTGTATTTTATACCCAGTCCGCAGTCTGTAGTCCACAGTCTGTCTTTTATACTGACCGCATACACAACTTGAAAAACATGTCACCAGTTTAACATTTGCTGATGAAAGTTATTAAGGTGGCTCCGTACCGTAATTAATACAAGAGCATTTAGCTGTGACAAATTTTCCGTCATAACTTTTTCGATTTTAACGTGATGGCTGCCCGGAAACTTTACAAAAAACAACAGATATCATTCCGCAATAAAACGAAATATTCCGATTTCATTGATGGTAAATATTTCTTGAGAAATTAGTGCTTAAAAGGACCCTACTGTTCAAAGAAAATCGCGTCTAGTAAAAAATTTTGCTGATATTTTTACTGAAATTTCTGGTACCGACTTTAATTGATATAATAAATATGCCAGAGGAATTTCAGAAAAATCGTTGGAGCAGAAGTCCGTAAATAAAAGTGGCTCAAAATTCAGCTGTGAAATTGTTTTGGAATTTCAAAAATAAATTACTATCAGGAAGAAGGAGACACCAGTTTGAATTTTCAGGACAAGTAAATTCAGTGATTGCTAATTCTTAAAACAGAAGCCGATTGCCTATCGTGCTATTCTTTAAAAGGTACTTTTCAGTTTTAGAAGCACTATAAATTGCTCCAAACTTTGCTTTGACGTCGAATGACTTGTTCCTCAACATTTTTAAAATATCCCTTGGCAGTTTTGGTTCAAACTCCTGCTACATACATTTTGATGTATTGCAATGCATCCTCAACGGCTTTTCCTGCTGTACGTTGTTTGCAATTCAGGAAAAAGGCTAGGTATTGGGATTGTAAGCTACCTTGTATCGAAGCTCAGATAGAACTGTCCAGCACCTTTGTTTATGACCAGAAAATAAGCACGAGCGGCAGCTCTGCGAGGAATTCGCACCTCAGCCAGGGGGGACGAATGACAATGATGCCCATGTCTGTGAACCGATCTGTATAAACATGTATTGCAGAGCAAAACATAATAATCAAGAAAAAAAATACCCATTCATTGAAGGAAGGAGTGACAAAAATTTCAGAGTTGTACATTTATTCACGGGCAGTATTTTTGCGATAATTTTATTTTGCACTGTGATGTTATTCGGTTCACAGGCATGGTCATCATTGTCGTTCTTCCCCCCTGGGTGAGGTGCGAATTCCTCGCAGAACTGCCGCTTGTGCTCATTTTGTTGTCATAAACAAAGGTGCTGGAGAGTTCTATCTGAGCTCTGATACGAGGTAGCGTCCAATCTCAATACTTTTTTCCTGAGTTGGAAGCAACGAACAGCAGTAAAAGTCGTTGAAATTGCATTGCAATACATCAAAATGTATCCAGCAGGAGTTTGAGCCAAAACTGCCAAGGGATATTTTAAAACTGTCGAAGAACAAGTCATTCTACTTCAGAGCAAGGTTTGGAGCAATTTATAGTGCTTCTAAAACTAAAAAGTACCTCGGCTTTTGTTTTAAGAATTAGTAAACGTTGAATTTACTTGTCCCGAAAATTCGTAGTTACTAAAACAAGGAATGACCTACAATGACCTACAATGATCTACAATGACCTACAATGATCTACAATGATCTACAATGACCTACAATGACCTACAATGATCTACAATGACCTACAATGAGCTACTATGACCGAACGTGTAATCCCTGTAATGAGCTAAAATAAAGATTTTAGAAAAAGACAAAAAAAAAAAATTCCGGGGGACGTGTGTGCGTAAACGTAACGTGTTTAGTCTACTGCATGACAGCCCATTTAACGATGACAGCATCTCTAATTATTACGCTTGGAGATAAATTTACAGTGTAATAATACATGTATGATGATACTGTGACTTTTGTCCAAACCATCCCTTGCAACCTTTCGCTTTAGTTTTATTTTGTCTTGTCTTTTTTTCAAACAAATTGAACAAACACAGTCACCCCAACAGTCAATCCGGGGGGATCTTCAAGGGACGTAAGGGTAGAGATGAACAAAGGAGGCCTTCAAATTCTGACCCTGTTCAAAAGAAAAATTGTTCATTTTTTTTCAAGTACCCTGGCCTGTATAAGACATCATAAGACCCTTTAAATGGCTTTCGGTCCAACAGGATGCTCTGTTTGTAACGCTAAGTAGTAAAATCCATATCCTGCTCAGCGGCCCATACTAAGGGAGTGCCTGCATGACTTCCGTCAATACAGGGTATAATAGTGCTATACCGGTAAAAACGCGATTGCAATAATCTATTTTCAACTTTCTCAAGTTACCTGAGATCAGGCACAATTTTTGTTTTGCCTTTTCAAAATGTGCTTGGCAATTTAATACTATAAGCCTAGTGTCACGTCCAAGCGTGACACACGACAAACATTATTGTCTATCATTTTGTAGCTCATTGTATAGGGCTTATTTTAACTCATTTTAGCTCGTAGTAGCTCATTGCAGCTCGTAGTAGCTCATCTTAGATCATTGTAGATCATTGTAGGTCATTGTAGGTTATTCCTTGTTTTAGTAACTACGAGACATGTCCCCTGATTTTTTTTTTTTTTTTTTTTTAAAATCTTCATTTTAGCTCATTACAGGGATTACACGTTCGGTCATAGTAGCTCATTGTAGGTCATTGTAGATCATTGTAGGTCATTGTAGGTCATTGTAGGTCATTGTAGGTCATTGTAGGTCATTCTTTGTTTTAGTAACTACGCCCGAAAATTCAAACTGGTGGCTCCTTCTCCCTGATAGTAATTTATTTTTGAAATTCCAAAACAATTTCACAGCTGAATTTTGAGCCACTTTTAGTTACGGACTTCTGCTCCAACAATTTTTCTGAAATTCCTCTGGCATATTTATTATATCAATGAAAGCCGATACCAGAAATTTCAGTAAAAAATATCAGCAAAATTTTTTACTAGACGCGATTTTCTTTGAACAGTAGGGTCCTTTTAAGCGCTAATTTCTCAAGAAATATTTATCATCAATGAAATCGGAATATTTCGTATTATTGCCGAATGATATCTGTTTCTGTTTGCAAAGTTTCGCAGCCATCGCGTTAAAAACCAAAAAGTTATGACGGAAAATTTGTCACGGCAAAATGCTCTAGTATTAATTACGGAGCCACCTTAAACTGTACAAATTTAATGCTTGAAAACACATTGCAACTGTCTTTGTGAAGGCATGTTTTAAACTTCATCTTTGTCCCCAAAACTCTCAGTACCGTGGAGATGGAATTTGGGCCTTAAAAAGTAGAGTGCTTGTACCTTTATATCCTCTTCTTTGCATATTTTTATTTCACAAAAATCTGTGAACCTTTGGTTACCTTTTGTTTTTAGTTTTCTATTTAAACATTAGGGCCATTTATACGAGGAAAAATAAGACGCGTCTTACATAAGACGCGTCTTAAATAAGACGCGAACTTTCCGTATAAAAGGCACATTTCGTCTAAAATAAGACACGGCTTAGCTAAGACGCCATTTTTTCTTTTGGTCAAGAAGGGGGGCTGTCAAAAAATTATGTATGATTTGGTAGGGCTGATCTTAAAAAATTTTGCCCTTTTAAAAATATCCTCTCCCCCCCTGTAATATACATGATGAATGCAGCCTTATGTGATGTGTTATAGAAGTAGAATGAAAGACTTTCTTTGTTAGTGAAGTCCTCAAAAGTATCCTGGCAATTTGCTAGCAGAGAAAGTTATAATTTTGGACCACAGCTAGTTTGCTGACGTTAAAAATGAAGTTGAGATACTTGTTGTAGGGAACAGCAAAATAGTAAAAAATTTTTAAAATAAACTTAGTGAGCAGCATAGAGAAGTGTATCAGTTGGCCTCACTAAACTACTATTTTCTAATGCATAAATTTAATCTTGGTTTAATTGTAGAATGGATAAAGATCGATCTAAGAAGAAAGGAGGTACTCTTTGGAAACAGGTGAAAAGTAGTGCTGCAGAGCTATTCGAGCCAAATAAACCAAAAAACCAAGGTAAACAAAGTTGTAAAAATAATAATATTTTGACATTCATGTTTCATGTGGATATTTTTGGAGATTAAGAACAATTCCAAGTAATTCATACCTACGAGGGTCTTTCGGAGGGTCTTTGGAATTCTGAGGTGGAATGCTTCTTTCCCCTTAGGGGAGCTGATCCACTGCCCAGTTACTCTGTAGCTCAATTGGGAAATTGGTCTGTCGTGCTAGAGGTTGTACAGCTGTAAGATCAGGATCTTTAAATAAACTTAACTGTGAAGAAAGTGCTACCTCTTTTATGACAGCTGCAAATGGTTAGATTCCAGTTAAGTTCCAGCTGCTGTTTAATAATGTCGCCAGTAAACACTCTGAACTTGAACTTAAACTTGAGTTTGTTTCATGAGGCAGCCATGGTATGGTATGTCATGTGCACATTTTGTCATTGGTATAAAGATGCCGGTACTCATTGTTTAATTATATTGAAATTACAAACAGCTGAGCAAAATTCAAAAAAAGGTTTATTTTGAAGATTTATTAAAAGATTCATGAATCTCCTACAGCAAGACAAAAAGCATTTGATCCAGTTCATTGTCTCCAAAAAAGCAATTTATTTAACAACATAGTTGTGAACAAGACACTGGTGAAATGACTAATTATTTGTTGTTGTATTTCAAGGTCCATCTGGAAGGGTTGAGCAAGCTGGCCCAAGCACAAGTTCTGTTACAGGTGAATAAGACATTACTAATTCATTGTGTGTGAGAATCACAACAGCTCCCTGACAGTAACCAGCTACTAAACTTTGTCTTCTATCTATTATTCTTCAAGGTTCACAGCAGGGAAGTACCTCCTCCTCTTTTTGGTACCTCTTATAGATCTTAAAAAAATGAATTTCTTCCATGCTTACAAAGCAAGATTCCGATACCTTCTGGGGATACTTTTTGAATTTTTTATTTGACGAGCACCACAGTTGTTTAATAGGGTAGTATCTCCTTCTCCCCTGCCTTCCTCCACCACGCCCTGAGGACACTAGTGACCAACTTTACAGGGCTGTCACTAAGGGCCGGGAGGTGTGGATTTCCCCTGGCTGCTATGAGCATGACCCTTGGTTACATTCATAGGAAATAAAAGGAAAATAGGACCAAAAGAATTTTCAGGATGTTCCATCCCTGCTCTGAAACTTGAAACCATAGTGACAGCCTTGAACTCTAACTAGTAAGCTCTCTGCTCTAGTGGCTTTATGTTCTGGTATTAGATCATTCTAAAACTCTATCCTCTGATTGGTTGGAAAGGCCCAGGAAATATTTTGTTTTGTTTTTTTCCCTGTTTTGAAAATGTTTTTGAACTGCAACTGCTTACTAGATCCCTTTCAGAATCAACTCAGTGTGCAGCTGAAATCCTGCATAACCAAGTTTAAAACATGAATTTATTGTCTAAAATTGTGCACACTGCGACCAGACATCATTTGGTGAATTAAAATGTCAGTATCACCCACAATTCAGTAAAACTTTCAGTCCCAAGACAAGCTGCTCAGTGTTTTTTTCTATAAAAACTTTATTATTCAGACCCAGAAACTAAAATGTGAGCAGTAAAAAAACTGACATATTGATGAACATCCCCCAATGCTTTAGAATAACTGTTGTTTTAAATGTCTCGCTTCAATTTTTATTCTATTTTGTTTAACTCACAGACCTGTCAGCAGGGAAACAGTCCTCTAGGTCTATGGCCACCAAGGAGGAGTCACTAGGTACTATTATATCAATAAAGCAGAAATGGTACATGTAGACATACAGTAGATTAAAAACGCTTGCTTGAATATGAAAATGACTTTTATCGTTTCTTGTATTGCAATACAAAATGATCTTTATTGTCACAGTTCTTTATATTAATTTCAGAAATAAGTAGCAAAGAAGTATGAATTGATACTTCAAGCATCAAATTCTTTTTCTCATTCAATTTTTCTGGTAGAATTTTGCTAAGGTATTTTTAACTTGCATTAATCCTCGAGGCCAGTCATAAAAAATAAGAATTATTTTTAGCACTCAACCACAAACGTCACTAACGGCTTTGGACAGCAAGCCCTGTATTGGTGTCTCCTCCCTGAACCTCTCTTTGTGGGGTAACGGCCCTTTCACTTGCTTTACTGATGCAGTCTTCAAAGACATTTACATATAAATGTTACTCGGCCAAGGCTGCCCATCCCACCATATTCATAATTTGTAATTGTAATAATTAATGATTCTTTATTTAGGTCATGGTGAAATTACATTTTAAACTTTTTTATAACTGAAATTTGTGCTAGGTTATATCTTTCTAATATAAGAGAAATAATAAGTGCGAGCTGGGAAGCTAAATATATGCAACTGTGAAGAAAGTGCTGCCTTTTGTATGACAGAGCCTGCAAATGGTTAGACTTTCTAGTCTTCTGGCCATTAAGGACAATACTTGTAAATCATAATAACCATCATACATGTATATAAAAATTCCGTGAGACATTAAAGAACCCACACACTGTTAGTTCATAAAGAGCAGGGGACGTGGTCCCTGCAACTGAAGTTCCTGCTGTTTATAATGTCACCAGTAAACACTAAACTTGAGCTTGAACTTGAGTTTGTTTCATGAGTGCAACCGTGATATGGTATGTCATGTACATGCACACTTTGTCATTGGTATAAAGATGCAGGTACTCATTGTTAAATTATATTAAAATTACAAACAGCTGGCATGTGGAAAATTCAAAAAATGGTTTATTTTGAAGATTTATTAAAAGATTCATGAATTGCGTACAGCAAGACAAAAAGCATTTGATCCAGTTCATTGTCTCCAAAAAAGCAATTCATTTAACAACATAGTTGTGAACAAGACACTGGTGAAATGACTAATTATTTGTTGTTGTATTTCAAGGTCCATCTGGAAGGGTTGAGCAAGCTGGCCCAAGCACAAGTTCTGTTACAGGTGAATAAGAGATTACTAATTCATTGTATGTGAGAATCACAACAGCTCCCTGACAGTAACCAGCTACTAAACTTTGTCTTCTATCTATTAATTCTTCAAGGTTCACAGCAGGGAAGTATCTCCTCCTCTTTTTGGTACCTCTTATAGATCTTAAAAAAATGAATTTCTTCCATGCTGACAAAGCAAGATTCCGATACCTTCTGGGGATACTTTTTGAATTTTTTATTTGACGAGCACCACAGTTGTTTAATAGGGTAGTATATCCTTCTCCCTCGCCTTCCCCCACCACGCCCTGAGGACACTAGTGACCAACTTTACAGGGCTGTCACTAAGGGCCGGGAGGTGTGGATTTCCCCTGGCTGCTATGAGCATGACCCTTGGTTACATTCATAGGAAATAAAAGGAAAATAGGACCAAAAGAATTTTCAGGATGTTCCATCCCTGCTTTGAAACTTGAAACCATAGTGACAGCCTTGAACTCTAACTAGTAAGCTCTCTGCTCTAGTGGCTTTATGTTCTGGTATTAGATCATTCTAAAACTCTATCCTCTGATTGGTTGGAAAGGCCCAGGAAATATTTTGTTTTGTTTTTTTCCCTGTTTTGAAAATGTTTTTGAACTGCAACTGCTTACTAGATCCCTTTCAGAATCAACTCAGTGTGCAGCTGAAATCCTGCATAACCAAGTTTAAAACATGAATTTATTGTCTAAAATTGTGCACACTGCGACCAGACATCATTTGGTGAATTAAAATGTCAGTATCACCCACAATTCAGTAAAACTTTCAGTCCCAAGACAAGGTGGTCAGTGTTTTTTTCTATAAAAACTTTATTATTCAGATCCAGAAACTAAAATGTGAGCAGTAAAAAAACTGACATATTGATGAACATCCCCCAATGCTTTAGAATAACTGTTGTTTTAAATGTCTCGCTTCAATTTTTATTCTATTTTGTTTAACTCACAGACCTGTCAGCAGGGAAACAGTCCTCTAGGTCTATGGCCACCAAGGAGGAGTCACTAGGTACTATTATATCAATAAAGCAGAAATGGTACATGTAGACATACAGTAGATTAAAAACGCTTGCTTGAATATGAAAATGACTTTTATCGTTTCTTGTATTGCAATACAAAATGATCTTTATTGTCACAGTTCTTTATATTAATTTCAGAAATAAGTAGCAAAGAAGTATGAATTGATACTTCAAGCATCAAATTCTTTTTCTCATTCAATTTTTCTCGTAGAATTTTGCTAAGGTATTTTTAACTTGCATTAATCCTCGAGGCCAGTCATAAAAAATAAGAATTATTTTTAGCACTCAACCACAAACGTCACTAACGGCTTTGGACAGCAAGCCCTGTATTGGTGTCTCCTCCCTGAACCTCTCTTTGTGGGGTAACGGCCCTTTCACTTGCTTTACTGATGCAGTCTTCAAAGACATTTACATATAAATGTTACTCGGCCAAGGCTGCCCATCCCACCATATTCATAATTTGTAATTGTAATAATTAATGATTCTTTATTTAGGTCATGGTGAAATTACATTTTAAACTTTTTTATAACTGAAATTTGTGCTAGGTTATATCTTTCTAATATAAGAGAAATAATAAGTGCGAGCTGGGAAGCTAAATATATGCAACTGTGAAGAAAGTGCTGCCTTTTGTATGACAGAGCCTGCAAATGGTTAGACTTTCTAGTCTTCTGGCCATTAAGGACAATACTTGTAAATCATAATAACCATCATACATGTATATAAAAATTCCGTGAGACATTAAAGAACCCACACACTGTTAGTTCATAAAGAGCAGGGGACGTGGTCCCTGCAACTGAAGTTCCTGCTGTTTATAATGTCACCAGTAAACACTAAACTTGAGCTTGAACTTGAGTTTGTTTCATGAGTGCAACCGTGATATGGTATGTCATGTACATGCACACTTTGTCATTGGTATAAAGATGCAGGTACTCATTGTTAAATTATATTAAAATTACAAACAGCTGGCATGTGGAAAATTCAAAAAATGGTTTATTTTGAAGATTTATTAAAAGATTCATGAATTGCGTACAGCAAGACAAAAAGCATTTGATCCAGTTCATTGTCTCCAAAAAAGCAATTCATTTAACAACATAGTTGTGAACAAGACACTGGTGAAATGACTAATTATTTGTTGTTGTATTTCAAGGTCCATCTGGAAGGGTTGAGCAAGCTGGCCCAAGCACAAGTTCTGTTACAGGTGAATAAGAGATTACTAATTCATTGTATGTGAGAATCACAACAGCTCCCTGACAGTAACCAGCTACTAAACTTTGTCTTCTATCTATTAATTCTTCAAGGTTCACAGCAGGGAAGTATCTCCTCCTCTTTTTGGTACCTCTTATAGATCTTAAAAAAATGAATTTCTTCCATGCTGACAAAGCAAGATTCCGATACCTTCTGGGGATACTTTTTGAATTTTTTATTTGACGAGCACCACAGTTGTTTAATAGGGTAGTATATCCTTCTCCCTCGCCTTCCCCCACCACGCCCTGAGGACACTAGTGACCAACTTTACAGGGCTGTCACTAAGGGCCGGGAGGTGTGGATTTCCCCTGGCTGCTATGAGCATGACCCTTGGTTACATTCATAGGAAATAAAAGGAAAATAGGACCAAAAGAATTTTCAGGATCTTCTATTCCCTGCTCTGAAACTTGAAACCATAGTGACAGCCTTGAACTCTAACTAGTAAGCTCTCTGCTCTAGTGGCTTTATGTTCTGGTATTAGATCATTCTAGAACTCTACCCTCTGATTGGTTGGAAAGGCCCAGGAAATATTTTGTTTTGTTTTTTTTCCCTGTTTTGAAAATGTTTTTGAACTGCAACTGCTTACTAGATCCCTTTCAGAATCAACTCAGTGTGCAGCTGAAATCCTGCATAACCAAGTTTAAAACATAAATTTATTGTCTAAAATTGTGCACACTGCAACCAGACATCATTTAGTGAATTAAAATGTCAGTATCACCCACAATTCAGTGAAACTTTCAGTCCCAAGACAAGCTGCTCAGTGCTTTTTGTTATAAAAACTTTATTATTCAGACCCAGAAACTAAAATGTGAGCAGTAAAAAAACTGACATATTGATGAACATCCCCAAATGCTTTAGAATAACTGTTGTTTTAAATGTCTCACTTCAATTTTTATTCTATTTTGTTTAACTCACAGACCTGTCACCAGGGAAACAGCCCTCTAGCTCTACGGCCACCGAGGAGGAGCCACCAGGTACTATTATATCAATAAAGCAAAAATGGTACATGCAGACATACAGTAGATTAAAAACACTTGCTTGAATATGAAAATGACTTTTATCGTTTCTTGTATTGCAATACAAAATGATCTTTATTGTCACAGTTGTTTATATTTATTTCAGAAATAAGTAGCAAAGAAGTATGAATTGATACTTCAAGCACCAAATTCTTTTTCTCATTCAATTTTTCTGTTAGAATTTTGCTAAGGTATTTTTAACTTGCATTAATCCTCAAGGCCAGTTATAAAAAATAAGAATTATTTTTAGCACTCAACCACAAACGTCACTGACGGTTTTGGAGAGGTAGCCCTCTATTGGTGTCTCCTCCCTGAACCTCTCTTTGTGGGGTAACGCCCCTTTACACTTGCTTTATTGATGCAGTCTTCAAAGGCATTTACATATAAATGTTACTCGACTAAGGCTGCCCATCCCGCCATATTCATAATTTGTAATTGTAATAATTAATAATTCTTTCTTTAGCTTATGAGCAAATTACATTTTTAACTTTTTTATAACTGAAATTTGTGGTAGGTCATAACTTTATAATATAAGAGAAATAATAACTGCGAGCTGGGAAGCTAAGTAAACTGTTAGATTTTCTAGTTAACTCCCCATCCTTATTAAAGTCAGTGTGTATAAGCAGGTGAAAAAGAAGAAAATAGAATAGATAACTGAATTAATAAATTCAATTAATAAAGAGCATTCCTTCTACGTTTGACCGTCGTATTTATATTCCTACCCTATATTCTGGTGTTTTAGAGCCCTGATATCTACATGCACTGTTACTTACATTTTTGTTGGTGTATCATGAGTTGAGGATAATTTGTTTTAAAATATGGAAATTTTATTTGTAATTTTGGTGATCTGATCAGTTTATATAAATGAGGGCCTATATGTTGTGCGTCAACTACCTCCCTTTAACTTTCCTGGCCTTTTAAGATATCAAGTTATTAACGAACAATTCTTGAAAAAAGGAACGTAAAATTTTCTTTCACAGATTCTCTCTGTCTCGAGGAGTGCCAGAAACAGCTGCGATCAATTTATGAAACCAACAGCAAAGTCAAAATCGTTCCGTGGGACCAAAGCTCTGCCGTTCACATTGACAAAGTTTACACCCAGTTGTCTTGGCTTATGGATGAGAAGGATCCCAGCGGAGTAACACAGAAGGAGCTTGAACACTATACCAACATTTTTGACGGCGGAAGACTTCATCATTTGCCTAAGCGCATTTTGGTTCACGGACGACCAGGTATCGGCAAGACCGTTTTTACGCAGAAATCTACATTCGACTGGTCCCAGCACAGATTTGAACGAAAGTTAGGAAGATTTGATCTCGTACTTTTGGTCAAATTACGCGATGTTTGTAACCTCAACGATGTCCCTGCCATTCTGAGCGCTGCTAATCTTCTTGCGAGTGATGGCCCAATTTCCACAGACAACCTGTACGATTACGTTCGTCACCACCAAGAAAAAGTGTTGCTTATTTTTGACGGCTACGATGAATACGTACACAGCGCAGAAAGGCAATCACCTGTTCTTCAAATCTGGGAGAAAAGGCAGTTGAGGGATTGTTGTGTTATTATAACGTCTAGAGACATGAAAGGAGAGGGATTGAAAAGATCCAGCGAAGCTCAATTTGAGATCGACGGTTTCGACCGTAAGCGACAAGAAGTGTTCGCCCGTAGATTCTTGAAAGATGATCAAGATGTTGAAGAGTTTTTCGAGTACTTGAAACAACAAAGTCTGAAGGATATAGCAAAAATACCTATTTTGCTTTTAATGTTGTTGTTGGTTTGGAAGGAAAAGGATCGTGAAGGACTACCTTCATCACGGGTGATGATTTATGACCAGTTCATACAGACTATGTTTAATCATGTGTCAGAAAAACAAGAAAAGGCGGCGGAAAAAGTTGACGACCACAAACAAGAACTCTGTAAAGTAGGAGAACTAGCCTTTGACGCACTTCTACAAGATTTACTTTACTTTCCTGTCAGTAAACTGCCGGATCACGTTTTGACTGAGAAACTGATCGAGGCCGGGTTGTTTCAGCTGCTAAACATGTCCGCTCTTAACCCGTGCAAAGCCGTGCACTTCATTCACAAATCCATGCAGGAGTTTTTGGCTTCTTTATTTCTAAAAGAAGAACTGTTATCTCAAGAAAGTAAAAACAATTCCCTTTTCAAAGTCGACTCAATTGAAAAGATCTTCAAGTTGAATGAAGTTTTTAAATTTGTTGCTGAAATATCAGAAGAAGCCGCGCGCGAGATCTTGATTCATCTGTTGGAAATAGCGGCGAAGGAAGCCGGAGAGTACAGCTTCGACAACCAAGCACCGTCAGTCGAAGATTTGTCAGAAACACAAAAAAATCTTTTAACTCTATGTACACAGTTTTTCTTCTACTGCTCAGCAGACACGAGAACAGAACTTTTCCCCACTTTTCTTTCTAATCTAGGAGGTGTTTT